>ML825339.1:6870-19339 GCA_009831015.1 Picea engelmannii | reverse complement strand
TCCTCTTTCACCATTAGAAAGCTTTCTTATATAGCCTTGGAGAGGCTTTAACCACTTGAGATATCCTTGGGGAAGTTGAGGATTTGCCTCCTTAAGTTGAGGATCTTCCCTAGGATCATGGCCGGACTAGGGATTCGAGCTCAACTGCCTTCCAAGAATGAAAAGATGCTTCCCCCATTCATCTCAACAGCTTAACAACTTCCCAGAATAGGTAACGCTCCCTCAAAAGGGCCATCAGAGCATTGTAGTGCTCCCTGAAAAGGTTAAGGGAAGCGTCAGCGCTCCAAAATCTATAGCGCTCCCTCAAAAGGGCCAGGGGAGTGTTATAACTCTCCCTAACAGTGTAAGGGGGAGCGTCGACGCTCCAAGATAGTGTAAGGGGGAGCGCTCCTCTCCAAAAACTCAGTTTTTGAGGTGCTTTCAAATGGAAAAAGGTTTGCAAGCCTGCTGACTCATTTCTCCTCTTCCAAATCATATGTTTGAGGTGTTTCAAGTGTCTTTCTCATGTCATTAGAGGCCGACATAGGCATCATGGCAATATGCTTTGCTTGACACTTGCGACACTTGTGAGCAATATGCGACACTTGCTACCTTGTGAGAAAAATGAGGCACTTGCGACCTTTGTAATGACGACACTTGCGACACTATCAAAGTGAGTAATTTTGATGTGTAACAGAGACCATGGAAGAACCGCACACAAAATCAGAGATTGTACTTCTGCAAATTAAAGAAACCCTTAATGATCACAGAGATATCAACTTATGAGAGATATTCAAAGAAAAAGAATGCATATAAGAAAGAATAGGAAACTTCGACATAGATTGTGTTATGGATGAGGAAACATAGGTAAATATCATGATAGAAAGAACTTGGGAAGCTTTAGGAAATCCTGATACGATTCCTTCATTAGGAGGAATAGAATTATTGAGGGGAAAACTGATAACCCTATGTGGAATACTCACCCAAGTATCTATGAGTGCTCATGGAGCTTTGACAAAGGAAGATTTTGAGGTTGTTATATTCATTGAGAACAACACTCCATTTACCATGTTATTAGGAAAAACCTGTATCGAGAAGGATCAGACCAAAAGAAAAGAATAGGAGGCCCTAGAATAGAAAAATAAGGAATTAAAAGATTTCATGACTAGGAAGATAGCACACTTGATTGCAGAACATGAGAATAGATCAAAGCTACTTAGAACCAGAAACTTGGATCACGAAGTTGAAGGAACACAAGAAGATTCATAGATGAGTAGAGAACCTACCCCAGATAGAGAAGCAATATTACTCTCTAATCCTATGAAATAATATCAATAGCAAATCTTCTATGCCAAAAGAAAACAAGAATAAGAATGAAAAGAGGAATACTGAGACAAAGATCACTAAGAAGAAGGCTAGAAAACTCAGGAACAAGAGAGAAAAGTTTGAAAATTTACAGAAGGGCCCAAAGGAACTTTGCGGTAGGAAGATTTGAAAAATTAGAACTTCGCTGAGATATCAGAACAATGCCTCATGGCACTTCACCATGGCGAATCGATATGACCATTGGAAGAATTATAACCATTGGACTGACATTCCAGAATGGTTAGAACAATATTTATGATCAGAAAGCTCGCCATTGGACAATTGGGACTGCGCCGCAATGGACATAACTGCATTAATGGAAAGCTTCTTATCCGTTGGAGAGATCCATTACTTCATGTCTACTTAGTCCGTCGACTATTGCACCGAGAAAATTTTTGTGAATTATATCAGAGCTAACAAGAGAACCCATTGCTACCATGCCATGATTAGTAATATCAACATTGATTCCATTTCTTTGAGCACTCATCCATTCACCTGAGTTTTCCGATCGAGAGCTTGCATGTCATATGAGCTTAGCACTGTGGAGAAGTCAGTCGAGGAAGTTTTAATTGATATGATGGCCAAGAGAGTGATGTCCACAGTAATTCAAGCTTCATCGACATGAGGAGTGCAAGCCTCTCCATCGACTACTCGCAGATCTAGACCATCCCAAATGACAACAAATAATAGAACCAAGCACAGAGATGATCTATCAAATGCGAAGTTAATCTCGACCATCTTACCCGACTACATCCCACCTCTGGCTGGGGCAGTGAGTCGTGACAGTGTCCCAAGGGATTTTGATTACACCATGGTTACTGCGTACCTCCTGAAGGGGATACATGTAGTCAGAACACATCAAGATAAGATCGTGACATTGAAGTTCAATGACTTCAACCTAGGTGACTACAAGAATTACAACATGCTTTCTCCTTACAAGTATCTGATTAGGACAAAGGGGAAGAACTCAAAAATAATCCCCCAGATGTGGACTATGAACCTCGCGCAGTCCACCCTCTTGAAAGTGATGAAGATCCCACACTTTGAAAGACACCAAGAGGTTAACACAAGTGTTAAGCTCATGTTATCATGTTACCATGGTGGCTACCTATGGCTAGATAGACACATTATAGACGATCTGACGCTGATCCATAGGATCACCGAATTGAGCATGCAAGGACCTGACTCGCAAGACTTTTGCCCAGGGAAGAATTTTGACCATGCCCTGGCACAGATAATTAAGGACACTTACGATGATGTAGAAAAGGGAATGTGAGGCTACAAGGTAGATTCCATCCAGAATGGTGCAGTGCACCTGGTCTACCAACTGATCACATGGAAGCTAGTGAGGAAGAACCGATCTACACAAGTCACAGGATTTGTTGTTGACCTAGCCGAGAAATGTGTAGAAGGAATCCAGATGAACTGGGTGAAGTACTTGGTCAACCAACTAGAATTAGACTGTCGTGAAGCTCAGGATTAGGGCTATGAGTTCCACTTTGGCTGGCTCCTGATTCTCATTGCATTTATTGCTTGGGAAATGTTGGAAGGTGTGACCTTCCCAAACATTGAGCCGTTCGAGCCAAAAGTTGTGAATTTCACCATGCTTTGGTACTCGAGCGATATGGTAAAAAGTGGCAGTCGAACGCGGTATTTCATACCTATTATCTCCAACTGAAGAGGGATATCGAAGATGCCCCTCACATGACACCAAACACCCTACATCAGTTATGATCCCTCATGAAGTTCCACACAGATAGGCACTTCATTTATATCACTGTGTGCATAGATGAGCACAAAGAAGAGCTTCAATCATACTACAAGCTCACAGAGGAGGACCTTGAAGAGATCACCAAGGATTGGTCTGCAAAAATCCTCATCCCTGTAGACCCCACATAAATGTCAGAACTTGAACTAATTGGTAGCCCTGAGACCACTCATGAAGCAAAGAATTGTACTTAACCCAACAAAAGGAAGAATACCAAAGAGGTCCAAAACTTGAGCAACACATCAGAAGGAATTGCTTCAGTATCACCTGGAAGAGGGGGTGATGATGAAGTAGAAAATACAAATGGAAAAGAGGACCTATAGAAGCAAGGTGAAGTAACATCGCCTAGGGAACCTATTGATGAGGATGATCCATTGAATAAAAGGAAGGTTTCTCCCATGTAACCCACTTCCCGAAAGAAATATAGAGCCACCTTGACTAATATGCAGACTGTGCTCACTATGGATGACTTCAAATTTATCATCACAACTGTAGCAGATGCCTCATAGGACATATTGCAGAAACATAAATCCAAGCAGGAGGAGATGTATGATAGAATCAAGGTTGAACTTAGAGGGGTACATTAGGCCCTTCAATCCATCTGCCTAGTATCCACTGTGCCCCCACCATCAGAAGCACCTGAGTAGGGAGATGAGCCTACCCAACTCCGCAGACTAGCCGATGCAACCGAAGCTCGCCTTCATCATGCACAGGAAGAAACCAAATAGGCCACATAGGCCCTAAATAAAGTACAAAAAGTATTCATAGAGAAACGTCAAGTTGCATAGCAAGAGAAGGATTCCCTCCAAGATAAGTTTGAAGAAGAGAAAGTGCAAATCCAACAAGAGAAAGAGCAGTTTCTCATAGAGAAGGTGGGAATAAAAGAAGTAGTTAGCATAAAACTTCTCTCTGTGATAGGCTTAGAGAAAAAGGAGGAAGACCTAGTGGAACATCAAGTAGAGTATCTCGCGGAAGCTATCCAATAGCTTCAACAGAGAATCACAAACCTCGAGCTAGGAATAGTGCCAAGTACCCTGTAGGACATGCAAAATCAAAGATAAGCCACTTCCTATAGCGCAATCGAGAGGATCCAATCATTCACTATGGAATGCAAACAACTAAGTGAATGCAACACACATAATTGTGAGCGAATCAATGAAGATACTGAGATGAAGGTACTGGAGTCATAGCTCCAGGAGGAAAAGAAACAAGCAGCAACAGTACATGCGCAGTTGAAGCTCCTGTCAACAGTTGAAAGGATGAAACGATCCCAAGAACAACACACTGCTCAACAACAGGTCCACACCATTCAGAGAAAATTCATGGAAGTGAATCAAAGGCTCCAATCAATCCAATATGAAGCGTTCCAACTGTTTGAGGAGATTGAAGGCCAAGGCGTAGAGTTGGAACAAGTAGTTGCTGCAGTAGAACATCATTTAGAGGGACCTATCAATGAAGCAGTCATCCAAGAGTTTGCCAAGAAGGAGGCCCTGGTGGAACAACAGGTCAAAGAAGCTCGAGCCAATATTGAGGCTTTTGAAGTAGAACTACCTAGACCAGAGTGACACGGGATGAGTCACAGGTGAGTGTTGGGGGCATGTTGGCCCTTGACCAAGTCTTGAGTATCATTGGTCATGTTTGACCTACTTTTGGGACTTCGATAGGCTATTGAAGATAGAGTGAAAGTTGAAGAAGAGATCATGGGATCTTGACCTCTTTTTAGGGATTTTTGGGTTTGATCTTATGTAACGGGAATAGGGATGTCGGCCCATGGGTTTACACATGTTTATGCCTATTTTGTAATGTATAAATAGAAATATGGGTGATGTAAGAAGAGGGAAAGTGTATGCTAAGTGCTAGAGTTTGATCTATGTGATCAAAGGAGGGACAAGTATGTGATGCTAAGTGCTAAGTGTTAATTGCTAAGTGCAAGTGGTGATTGTAATTGCTTTCTGCATACTGTGTGAGACTTGCAGAGCTAAGTGCAAGTGATTGTAAGAGATTGTGGAAGGCTTTGTGATGTACTTCGGGGAAGGAGGATCTAGCGAGGTGTGTAGATCTCTTATCCCCTGCGGAGTAAGATATCATGGCTCTGTGCATGTAGAAGATTGACATAATATAATAAATAATAAGAGTTGGTGGACATAGCCCCAGGGTGGGGGTGAACCACATATATCCTGTGTTATGGTTGCTATGTGTTTTATGGTTGTTCTCTTGTCTATGTGATTGAATACTTAGTGCACTGATGTATGCTTAGAAGGATCTAATATGGTAGCTTAGTGATGAATAATGTGAATAAATGCTATATCTAATCTATTTTGGTATGCTTAGTGCTTGATTATATTGAATCCGTGTGAATACTGCGTTGATCTGTTGTTAGGGTTTAACTGCGTTGTAAACTAAGGTTGAATATTAATAAGCTATAACCGCTAAGAGCTTTGTTAAGGTGTTTTAATCACATATCTATGTCCCAGCTAAGGTTGTAGACATTGGAGTCCTACAACCACCCTTGCCTCTACCTTGGGTGAGACTTCATCTGCTTCACAGGTGTTTCTGAAAGGGTCGGTAGTTAGGGTTTTGTTGGTGTGCTATTGTAGCATTGAACCCTAGGTCCACCCCTGTGCCAACACTTTCCTTGATTTGTGTAGATGATTGACTTGCAACATTATTTCCATCCTTTGAGAGTGAGGGACTTACCTCATGCTTCTTTGAAGTGCTTTCTTCAACATGTGTAGCTTCTTTCTTGTATCCAAGACCTGATTTATCATTTGGTGATTTTTGACTATCCAAGATCTCATTCAAGATTGTTGAGCTATTCAATAATTTTTTTGACTTCTCTACTTTCTTTCTAAGATCAAAAACTTCAGCTTCCAACTTATGACATGACTCTTCCTTTTCATTTACTTGATTCTTTAGTAATTCCTCTACCCTTTTGGATTCTTCAATTTAGATCTTGAGATTGACTTCAAGAATTTTTCTAATCTCATCATGTAGCTTCTTATTCTCTTCTATTTCATTCTTTAGTCTTTTGATGTCTTCTTATTTTTCTTCAAATTGAGTCTTTTTACTTTCTTCTTGTTATTTGAGCATTTCCTTTAACTTCAAGATATGCCTTTGATTATTTTTAAGAAACCTTTTAATGTTGTTAGAAAGATAGCTATATTCTATGTAACAATGGTCATAGTTGTATTCAAATAGACCCCATTCAAATTTCCTTTTAATCTCTGATAGTTATTCTTCTACTTCTTCCATGAGATAACTATCATTTAATTCTACACATACTATCTCTAGATTTTCTTCTTCACTTGTAGATAAATATTCAACATCGTCACATTTTCAAATATTGCAATCAGGGGTTTTTGGAGATTCTTTACCTTCATTGATCTTGATGGAGTTGTCTTTAGTGTCATCCTTCTTTCTTTGGTATGTCTCCTCTAGATTTAGCCATAGATCCTTGGCATAAGTGCATTGTTCCATGCTCTCTTTGATATAGCTTGGGAGTCCACTAAGAATGGTCTTGAGAGCCAATGAATCATTCTTATTTTCTTCCCTTTGAACTGCAAACTTTGACTTGTTCTTCAAAGGAAATTATCCACCAATAGCTTCTTTCCAAACACCCGCTCCTATTTTCTTCAAATGCACTTTCATTTTTATTCTCCATGTAGAATAATTTTCCTCATCAAGGATTGGAACTTCATCATCCATTTGTGCGTCCATGGATATCCTTCAAGATTGTTAAGGATTATAGTGAAGGCCTACTCTGATACCAATTGTTGGACACACCGACCACACTGAGAGGGGGGGTGAATCAATGTAGGCATCTTTTTAAAAGTTGTAAAACTTCCCCTTCACAAAACTCCTTAGTTAGAAATCACTAATTACTCATCACTTATTGTTGTCATTTGTAACCAGTTAAATGTGAACATACATCAACAACATATACCAGAAACAAATATCATCAATAAGTCATCACCACAAGGAACACAAAGAACACAAGAAGTATGTACAATTTTCTTTTTATTACAGACTACAATCCTTGGGTTATCATCAACAACCAAATAGAGTTATAACTCCACAAGAGCACCAACTCTACAATGTAAGACTCAACTTACACAAATCAACACCAACTAAGAAGAGGAATCAATCCTCAACATATACCAATCTGTCAATAGGTACACGACCTTTCAGTAGTGCAGTATGTGTATGTACATGCCCTACTAGTAGTACAACTCGCATATGTACGCGGCCAGTTTGTACTACAAACTTCGTATGCCTTCTGAGTAATTAGGGTTTTCTCTATGAAAAACTCAAATCCTTTGCAGCCTTCAGTCACATCTAATTCTATATTTCATTTTCCAATTTGAACCATAACCAATCAAAACACATCTATTCTCTCCCACAACTTACTTATGCTCCTCAACCATACAATATGAATGCTACTTAATCATGTATAAGAAACCAATATACTATGACAATCATATCATTACTGAACCATGAGAGTGTTGCTCACTCTATCAATCAACCAACATAACCATATCATAATATCCATACCAAGAATGCCTTAAACACTCACCATACAATAAGCAAGAGTATCCATCAATACAAATATGTAACCATACCAGAGTTTCTATGGAAAATCTGAGCCCATAGAATGTAGATCTGGAACTTTCTTCAGACTTCAAGAAACTGGCATCAACTCACACTCAAGTCTCCATGACTTCATCCAATTGTATGCGCTCTACTTTCCTTCATCCTTTTGCTATGCTCTTCAAGCTATGCTCAAGAGATGATTTCTACAAGAGACCCTTGCTTCTTATTTATACTCTCCAAGTAGATTCCTTAGAATCATCTTCTAGGCCACTTTGTCCACATAGCCACTTTGTCCACATAGTCACCTATGTCCAACTTTGCCCAATTTTCCACTTGTCCATGTATCCAATAGCTGCTTGACCACTTAACCCATTTTCCTCATTTTAGGGTTAAACTTATTATAACCACTTTCCATAATTAGAAAGTTCTCTATTTACTTTATTATTTAAATAATCCTTCTTGACTTTGTCACTTCACTTTATTATTTAAATAATCCTCTTTGATTTTTTCACTTCACTTTAATATTTAAATAATACTCTTTGAATTTGTCACTTTATTATTTAAATAATGCTCCTCGACATTGTCACTTCAATTTATTATCTAAATAATCCTCTTTGATTTTGTCACTTCACTTTATTATTTAAATAATCCTCTTTGACTTTGTCATTTCACTTTATTATTTAAATAATCCTCTTTGACTTTGTCACTTCAGTTTATTATTTAAATAATCCTCTTTGATCTTGTCACTTCACTTTATTATTTAAATAATATCTTCTTTGCAAGAACTTTGACTTCTTTGACTTTTTGGGGCTTCAAGCCAACATATGAGGGTCCTCCAACTTCGTAAGGCCATAAATCTCAAATCGTGAGGAGTTATGTGATGTTCCACATACCAACATAAATGGATTGACAAGAACTATCCATCTATAGTTTTACTGACAAATTCATTGATATTCATCTCATTATTACAAAATTAAGAATGGGTTCTCTAACCATAATACTAGGATAACTCAACTGCAAAGCGTCTCCCCATGAGGGCTTTCACCATAAGGGGACCACTTTGGAGTTCATCCATTTGTACAACCAAGACCTTTGGAGTTCACTGCAAAGCATCTTCCCGTGATGGATTTCACCATAACGGGACCACTTTGGAGTTCATCCATTTGTACAACCATGAAAAGACAATAATGAGTCATCTTTATATCAATCCATTGACATCAAGGTCAATACATGATCTATAAATCAAGGTCAATACATGATCCATCAATCACTACATCAAGATACTATGACAAGAAATTGTTCCTTTGACATAAATCCTTTGGCATAAATGACAACATGATGCAACACCGTTATTCCTGAAAGAGAGATTTATAAGAAATGAGTTCTTCATGGGAGCATGCAACACCAATGGTGATTTCTTCTATGATTCACTATTTAATGGGAATGTCAATTTTGATGGTGGGGGAGATGTTGGCCATGTTTCCTTATTCAAAAGCATCTGGGGTAGGGATATGGTTGTTGAACCAGTCTATATGCCCCGAAGGAATAAAATCCTTGGTTTTGATTGCACATATGGAAGCTTGGGTAGGAGGATGAAAGGACTCCTGTGAAAGAAAAATTGCTCGATGATGGAGTGCATTACATGGGAAATCAGGGGTAGTGAGTTCCTCCAGGATATCTTTGTCACAGTGAAAAATGTGAGAATATAGGGGATCTCCTGGGAGGCGACTGGGGGAACTATAAATGGGCAAGACTTGGTGTCCTCAAGTGGTGAAGACACAGATGGGATATCGTGTACAGGGTGCGAGGGACCACTTGAAATAAAGTGAATGTCCCAATATTGTGGAGGGTACCTTGTTCGTGTGGGGACTGACAATGAAATATAATGAATGTCAGTGATGTGATCTTTAGTAAGGGGTGGATGAGAGGAATATGGATGATATGTTTGGCGTACTACAACTTATTTTTGGAAAAAATGAGGTAGAGCTGGGAAATGATGAGTGTAATGGCCATATTTTGAATAGATGGCACAAGCAAATTTGGTTCACAACCCTTTATTGCTTGTAGTGGAGCACTCCATAGTAGCAGTGAACGTACTTGGTGGAGTGGTGAGAAATGTGGTTTTTCTCAGGAGTTGGATCAAATTACATAACTTGGGAAGAGTAGGGAATCGATTAGTGGGGTTTCCTTCTCTTTTTCATAGTGTGCAAGGAGGTTCAATTTGGGGCGGGGGTGGAGAGTGGAGCTATGGGATCTTTCTTCTTTCGTTTGTCCCTAGTAGTGGTAGTGGTGCCAATAGTTGGGGGTGATGGTGGTCTGACAGGAGCTTGTACTGGGATCTGCATTGATATTCCATCTGTCTGAGGAGGGAGATATGGTCGAGGAACCATTGCGGGCGGATGGAGATACCATAAGGGATGGCAAGAACCATGTTAGGAAGAGTAAGGGTTGCAACTACCTAGAATGATTGGACTCTAGGTGGGGGTAGAAGAAGGAAATTTGGGTAATGGCTTGGCGAACTGTCTCCTAAACCAGAATTTTCCCCTGGAAGGGGGGGGGGAATCTGGGATAAGTGGTGTAGTGGGTTTCTCAGGGAATTCCTGAGGTAATAGTTATCTAACTAGTGGAACTTCGATCTGGGGAGGTACCTCGATGGGAGGAGCATTGGCTTCAATATCGGTTCCATTGGAAGATACTAAACACACTTGTAATGAAAGGTGTAGGTGGGGTGGTGCTACATGATATGCCCCCAAAAAGGATGGGTCCTTGAAAATGTCAGGACCCATGTCGATGACCAAATAAGCGTCTGAGCTAGTGCAGACAAGAGGAAGAATATTATCAATGTTGATGGAATGATTAGGCTCGTAATGTATAATTTGGTCGATGGTGATGATTTTCCCGTTGTGGGGGAACATCATCATTTGAAACATAGAAGAAGCCACTGCCTTCATAGCATACATGTAGCTACGTCCAAACAAGATATTGTAATGGAATGGACACCCAATAGAATATTCTAGTTGAGAGAGTGAAGATGATATCTAGAAGCATGGAAAGTTTGTGCAAGAGCTCATGGAAAGGAGTCCATGAATTTTTTCCTAGGGGAGTATGATGCAGGAGCATCATCAACAGGTACATGTGGCAGGACAACTCAATGCGTGAGAACCAATCTGGAGTCTCGAACACTAGCCAGTACTGCAATCCTTTGAAGTTGATAGAAAACAAAAGAGGAAAGATCACACGCATGCAGATAAAATGGGCACGCGTGACCTGGGAGTTTAACCCTAGTCTCGATGTAACCATAATTAGGTAGTAGTTAGTTTGTTTCTTTTGTATAAAGAGAGGTTTGTACACCCAAATGAGGATGTTGTGAGCTAGTAGGAGAATTATGAGTTTGTAACTATTGTTTGATTAACTGTAGCTAGTTTTTATTTTGAATGAAGATAATAGAGGAAAATTGATCCAATGTATGGTGTGAATATTGTTTGCAATTTCTCTGTTGTTGTCATTAATATTTTCAAGAATGAATGAATCTTGCTACGAGTGTATGTAGCTTTGAAATGATTGCATAAAATTTAAATCATTTTTCTTCATGAGCCGATACAAGGTGTGCACATAGTCTACAAGGAGTGCGTTGACAGGGTTTGTTTTGACTCGTAAAGCTCAGAAGAAATAGTGTAAGATTTCCTTTGTAGGTAGTGCAAAGTGACTGCTACAGGGAGTGCACAGTCATCCGCAAGAATCCAGATCTTGTGTAAGAATCTGCTGCAAGGAGTGCACAGATCCAAAATACAGTCTACAAGGAGTGCATTGACAAAGTCTGTCTCGACTCCTAAGCTCAGGAGGAACAACGTAAGGTTCCGTTACAAGAAGTGTAAAGCGATTGTCGTAAGGTGTGAAAATTCGTTGCAAGAACTCAAATCTTGTGTAAATATCTGTTGCAAAGAGTGCACAGGTCTGGAATTCGACGAAGAGTCAAAGTGACTCCATAAAGAAGTAGAAGGACAAGAACCAAGGAATGCCAAGAAGGTGGGAAATAATTCTTTTCAAGAATCTTTGGATATGAGTTTGATGAATTTCCTGGAAAAGAAAGAAGTGTTTGGGAGATTGAAATCTTTGAGGAGATCAAGATCAGAAGGGATGGGACTTTCTAAGAAGTGTGAATGAGATCCAAGAAATGGACTCATAGGAAGGACAAAGGTCAAAACCTTTGAATCTTTCAAAAAATATTCTAAGTTAGAAGAAAGCGTAAGCTTAGGAGAGAGATCTGGACTATCCGATCAGCGTCCAGACAACGAGGAGCAAGCGCAGAGGAGGAAATATCTCAACCATTCAATCTGAGCACCATAGAAAGGATCTCAAACATCCGATCTGTGTGCAAAAAGGATCGTAGCTGGCTAATCAAGGTAAAGTGCACTAACAATAAACCTTTGAAAGTGTACATGAGAATCAGACTTATGGAGTTTCGAAATCATCAAAACTGTTCATCGTCAAGGGGGACACGTGGCGAGAGATTATCATTTTTCTAACTCGTGACTCAGAGAAGTCAAAGGAAGAGTTATAAGAACTCGTGAATCATGAAATCATGATTTGATCACGGTCGTTTATCAAAGGAAGATCATGGACAGTAGATTTGGTCTTGTTGGGAGTTCGCAACTTGGGAAATCAAAAGTAAGAGTTCTGAGAACTCGCGAAATCCAAGTTTGTGATTTGATCTGATCCATCGGATTGAGGAGTGATCTATACCATCGATTCATTTCAAGGGGAGGA
>ML825338.1:73595-84204 GCA_009831015.1 Picea engelmannii | reverse complement strand
AATGATGAAAATATTGGCAAATATGATGACAGGGCTGATGAAGGTATCTTCTTGGGTTATGCTACAAACAGTAAAGGGTACAGATGCTACAATAAGAGACTACATAAACTGGTTGACTGTATAGATGTAAAAGTTGATGAAGAATTGCCAGTCAGAAATATAAGTAGTAATGAATCAAGAACATAATATACAGGTGAAGATGAAGAAGAACAGGTCCAAGGATCAGAAGGAGAAGAGGCTGGATCAGATGAAGATGTGAACATTCAAACTGATGCAAGTCAACAGAAAGAAGCAAAATCTTCTCACAGATACAATTCATCACCCAAGATACAAAGGAGTGGTAGAAGTCTGAGTGAAAGCTTTGGAGAGGTTGACCTTATATGTTATAACTCTCTTCTTTTGTATGTGAATAGAGTGAAATCATTCTTGAGTTATGCCAATAGCCTGATGTATTTGTCTACCACATAGGAAACCAAATTGTTCTTAAAATATGTTCTCACTCATAATTTCTTTTATTATATGGGCAATGATCTTGGATATAATTTTGTAGACACTATTGCAGAGATAGAGATGAGTCGGAAATGGTCGAAGCTTGTGGGGTTTTCAACCTTTGGAATGAGAGATAAGAATGTGGCGTTGAAAGGGGCATGTATATGTCATATTCTTCTTGAGAACTCAACCATGTGTAGAAGATCTACTCCAATAAATTCGAAACATCCTCGATAGAAGTCAATTGGGAAGCCATCCAGGCCTGGGATTTTGTCCCTCTAAAAGTTGTGAATGATGTTTTCCAGCTCTTCCATTGTGATTTCCTCCATAAGTTTCTGGTTTGTCTCAGGGGAGATGAACCTGGGAAAAGGCCTGCCACCTTGATGATGGAGTCTATGTTTACCCTGGAGTTTGATTTGAAAAGAGACACGAAGTGTGAGGAGCCTTCTTATGCAATGTCCTCAAAGGATGATGTCCTTGATCCATAACTTCTAAAACTGACCAGATGGTGTCATGGAGCCTTCTGTTGTTTGCAAAATGATGGAAATATTTAGTATTTTCATCTCCAGCCTTCATCCAAAGGGCTCTGCTTCTCATTCTCCATTCATGTTCTCTATTTTGGAGAATTTCCCTTCTTAACAAGTCAAGGGATTTGTATTCTTCCTTTAGTTATTTCGAGAGAGGACCTGAGGTTTATTTTTTATGCCAATCTTTCACTTTTTCCTCAATTTCTGCCAGGGCTCTATTTTCGTTATGCTTCCTTTTATTATTCCAAGAGGTGGAGGTCTCCTTTTCCATTTTTAGATTTTCCATGAATTGGCTAGCTAGCGATTCAGAGAGGTGTGGAATGTAAGGCAACCAACACTCTTAATTGATGAGAGATATGAAGGAGATTCCAATCAGAGAGGATTCAATTTGAAAGGGTTGGGAGGCTTCTTCCCAGGACCTACTAGTTTTAATAAGATGGGGCTGTGATCCGAGATGCCTCCCACGACTACCCATTTCCTAGAGAGAAGTGTGCCTTGGAGGAAGGATTCTAATAGAAGGAATCTATCGAGTCTCTTAGCCACCATTTCATTCTCAGCTCTCATATTCCTCCAGGTGGGGCAATATTTTATAGGTTGAATATCAGTTAAACCAATTTTTTCCAGCTTTAGAATGAGGAAATCCGAGAGGGGGTCCTTCTGGGTTGAGGGCCCACAAATTTCATAGCATCCCAGGGTGAAGTTTAAGTCCTCTCATAAGAAAACAAATTGATGCATCAACTTTGTGTTGAAAATATATTTCCATAACTTCTTCCTGTCAAAATAAGGCTCGTAGATGTTGATGCAATGAAAGTTGTGATTTAATTCATTTGAGAAGAAGTGGGTGTACAGAATGGAGGGGTAGCCCAAGATTTTAGGAGTTTTAAAGAGGATTTATTCCAACCAATGATGATACCTCTTGATCTTCCCTGAGTGTCGAGCGCAAGGAATCATATCCCGGAAAGGAGGTTGATAAAGAAGATTTGAATTTGAGACCAGCAATCATGGTTTCTTGCAAGAGGACAATGGAGGGAGAATGGAGATCAGAGAGGCATTTTATGGCTAAATGTTGTTGAGGAAAAGGTATAAGGAACCTCACTCCAACATTTTCGAATATTAATTGGCTAGGGTAAGATAGTTGGGATTATCCATTACTCTACATGTATTAATCATGGTCATTCTTCCAACTTAGATCCACAACTGTCATTATCTATAACATATATTTTTTATTAAATATGGGATGTGATTGGGTTTGTAATGAATGAAAAGTGTAATGCGTGAAAGGGGAACAATGGTTAATGTTCTAAATAAGATCAATTTTATAATTATATAACCATCTTCACTCAACTATTGATTTCATTAATACTTCTCAGTGTTCTTCTTCAAAATCTTATCTTAACAATTTTTCCAAATTACAGGGCTTCTATATAATCACATTTTCTTTCTTAAAACATAACATGGGAATAAAAATGATTTTGGGAAGAATGAGGGCTTTATATTTTGTGTAAAGTGAAATTATGGACAGGAAATGAAAATGATCAATGTTCTTTTCTGTAGACAACTTATCAACCACCAATCATCAACTAGTGTGAACAATTCTAGGCCTCAAAATATAACCATGTACCTTTTCCTATTGATTTTTGTGAGTCCAGTTCATTAATCAAATTTATTAACAACACTCTGAAATTTCTCCTTATAAATTCCTGTAAGACCATATCCAAACTCTTAAAATATATCCATTTAAAATTAGTTTTACCGAAATACTCTTTCCATAACAGTCATCACAACAACAGAAGGAATCCAATAAAACATCAATCCAACAGTGCACAAGCTAAGTTTGATCGAATTATTCGAACTAATTCTCATCTCTGTTTACATATTGATTGTTTAAACAATGTCAAAACATGGGTGTCTTCAAAATATTTGTAAACAATGAGATTTATAACCAATATGCCAACCAATACAAACGCAATAATATTTTGATGAACTACACACATGTTGTAGTATTATAACATTCCCAACAACATTTCCAACCTTGTTTTGTGCATAAGATTACTTGCAAAACTGAATAGCAACAAACATGCCTGAGTGTTGAAGAAAAAAATCAAGAAAACTAAATGTAGGGTTTGATCATAACTCAAAGATTGTCCTTGAATCCCAAAATATAGCAAGTCGAGACAGAAAAGCAAGTCAAAACCCTAGTTTCGAATTCAATTAAAACCATCAAACCACAACCCATTATCTGCAAGCAGACTTAAACTCATATCAACAAGATGTATGACAAATCAAAATCCATTTAAAACCCATCTATATGCCCCCCCCCAAAATAATTTGTCATAATCGAACCGAGCTAACACTACAACGAGCTCAAATAGATGATTAATATTTCCTTTTGAACAATCGAAATGATAATTTGGTAGTGCCGATTGTTTTCTTTCATGTTGTTTTGTTTAGTTTTAAAAACAAATTCCAAAATAAACCAATGGTGCACGATAGCAAGCCATAACCCAACAAACCCGCATAAGCAAGACCATAATGCATTCATCACTGATGGGGTATATAACTTCATTTGAAATTCCTTATTCTTTTAAAACGAAGTTGCATCATAGTTGTAATGAAAAACCTAGGTTAAGAGTATCATTGGTGGTCAAAAACCTAGCCGATGTTTTATTCCATATAAGCTCAAACAATTAATAACTCTCCATTGACAATATCTTAAAAATCCATGCCCAACAGAGAGTCACACTTATAACATACACACAACGTGCAAACAAACTTGAGCCAACATTGAAAATTTATCAGAGGAAAGCAACCCATCGATGCTACAAGAGTAAAAAATGTCCATACATGTCTAAATGAGCTAAATATCCACGAAAGAACAACCAAATATTGTTATCCAACCAACGAAAAAATTCCAAACTTAAAACCCTCGGCTAAGAAGAACAGAGAATTTCCGAACAAGTTTTAGTGCAAAAGGTGGTATACCTCAGGAAAGAAAACCCAACAGAGAGTGAATTAACTCTCTTTTAATTCATGTCACCTCAACTGAACCAAACTCACCAAATTTTCACAATAACCAACCAAACGTTACACGATGGAATGCACTCAATCTCTAGCTTGGACTACAAATTGAGCTTTGGTACCATGCATCGATCCCACAACATAAAATATCTCATTACCATACCACATCCATAACTAATATAAAGTGTCACCGCTTTATAAACCAATAACACCAACTTAATAGTCAAGCAACGCGAGATATGGTAACCATAGCATATATAAATTTAATTGTAAGTCAAGTTCATTAATACTTGTATGTGACAACCTTTTATAAGATTAAGACTTCTATATGATATCATTGTTGTTACATGATATATATATGTGCATCAAATGAAACGTGACCACCCATTTTTAAAATGTCACAAGCCATATTAAAACCATAAAATCTTAAAACTTGTAATTGTAAGTATTATAACTCTGGTGCAATAGATCTTTCACCTTTTCTTTTCCTTTTAGAACATGACGACGATGCAATATGAAGATGAGGAGCATCATAGATCGTTGTCGAAGATATCGTTTGTGCATGTGAAATAGAACAAAATATCAAACTGTAATTTAATCTAGTCATTTGTTTGCATGTTGCGTTTCTTTCTTGGAGAAAAAAGAGAGAAATCAACTTAATATAGTTTCTCTAAGGGGTCCCACCTATTTTGTTATTATAGTATAGTAATAGAATAAATATAGTGTATTGCAATCTTTTGCAGGCATGATTCTTGTTGCACATTTTTGCATCAACAAATGGCGACTCCACAAAGAAGTCTACTTGTAGCAGATTAGAACTCATGAACTCTGGTTTTGATAAAATCAGCAGGGGTAGGTAATGGATCAGGTAGAAAAAGTTATAAAATAGGGGGAAATTAAATAAGAATTAAAATGATATATGAAATGGGACTTTGTGGAATAATTTCTGGAAAGTGATATGTATGAGGGGGTTTGGTCCTGTTTGTATAACAAGTGTAGAAACAATAATATTTGTTGAGATAGATGCTTTCACTGAAACCTCAACTTTGCTGCAAGATTTTATAAAAATTATCTGATATGCTCTTATTTAAAACATCATGGAGGGTAGAAAGGGAAAGGAGAAAAAGGGAGAGTCACGACCATCAAGTTCCTAGCAAAGCATTTAATTGAAGGTACAAGATATATCTCATACAACATTTAAAAGAAAAGAGAATCATAATATATTTGTTGTGTATTTAGCTTCAAAATTGACCAACAATATTTGGAAACAATGATCTATCTAGTGACTTGACTGATCGAGTTGACTCTATCTCAAAAAAAGGGCTTCAAACCGGAAAAAGCAAACCAAGATGGTATATAAAACAACAAACTGTACTCAAAAGCAAATAAAACAAGTATGTATAGAAAAGAAAAGTATTTACAAAACACTAAATCTCAATCAATAATCAACTTGGCTCGACATAGTGCTTAAGATGTGAACCATTAGTACTGTAAGAAAATAATCACTCATCCATATCCTTTAATAAATATGAGTTGATACCAAGGACAAAGGAAATCTTAAATGGACCTAGCCACAATTTTTGAAATTAGGAATGTCTTCCTCTTTCAGCATGAGCAGAATCCCAGAGTAGTACTTTCTCATCAACCTTAAAATCAACAGATTTGGTCTTTTTTTCAAAATATTTCTTGACTGTTTGTTGCCTTCCCTTTAAATTATCTAGATCCTAACTTCTTTGTTCTTCTAAAGAAAGTAAGGCATTCATTCTCTGAGAAATATAGGTAGAATTCAACTCTTCAACTTGAAATGCCAAACGTGAAGAGGTAAGTTCTAGTTCAATTGGCATAATAACCTCTTGACCATACAATAGTTGAAATGGGGTATGGCCTGTACTAGACTTAGTAGCAGTACAATCTGCCAAAAGTGCATAAGTGAGAAGTGTATTCCACTAGCGGGTCTTATCCTTGTTGACACTTGAATCTGTTAGGACCGAAATGACAACCTCACGAGGATGTAAATCCCCCTGCATTTTTATAGAGGTGGTACTCCTCTTTACTTTAAGATTTTCGTGGGACTCTAGGTCTTAAGAATATGGGACTTTGCAGAAGTTCGTCATGGTAATCAAGGAAATATAAAGATTGCAAGAAAGATAAAAGGAAAATGTTTTGTTTTCTTTTTAAAGAAAGTTCCTGAGAAAGGACCATGAATCACACATTTCATACATTTAAACAGATAAACAAAATTTCCTCCCATCCATCATAGTTTAAACTAAAGATTTATGATCACATAAAAATAAAAAGAAGATGATCTGCATGCATAAGATAACTTTAACAGAGTGGACACCTAGGTAGCTCAAATAAAGATAATGATAGATCAATCTCAAACACTTTATACTTAGAACTCAGAGTTACAAAGCACAGTCAAAACTGATCTCGAAATAACTCTCTTGAAATTTCTAAAAAATATATAGTTTGTTACATATTCTTTGAAATTTAGAATGCATTTGTCCTAAGGACTGGGATTGGGGCTCCTGCAGACCATAAATCAAATATACACAAGAATTAAGCTTGTATAAGGAAGATGGTGGGCGACAAAAGAACAACAAGACCTGGAAAGAAGAAAAGAGAAGTTATCAGACTTCAGTTAAACCTTTCTATTCAAAGAAGTGGAGTAACTATATGAAGATACTGATAAAGAAATAAAGATGTGATCGACATAAACTTACTATGATGGTCTCTCCTGTCTTCACTTGCTTGCTAGTGTCCTTTTATTTTCTTCATTAACGGTTACATGAACCGTCTCAACTGTTTCTTGCCCCTCGTTGGTCAATTTGTCAATTGTTTTCTTGAACCATTCTTCAATATAACTTTTCATTGGTGCCACGTTTATCTCATGCTAGATTTTGATGTTGAATAGCTCACCCTCCAAGTCTCTCAAATCAAGGGAAATACCATGTAATGCCTCCTCAATGTACCAATTCTTCACAGAATAGTTCACTGGCCAATTGTCTACGTCGTCCTCATCATATTCAAGTATACCATATAACTTGTCAACTGCCAAACCTTTAAAAATATCAACTTGTTCGTCAAACTGTTGCTTTGTTAGGAATGTTGTGCTGACAATTAGTTTGGGGTCTTGTACTCCGTTAATACCTCTGGCTAGGTCTATTTCCGTGAGCCTCTTGAATAGTTCTTCCCTCTTTGATATAGCTTGGCTGCATGCTTGAACAATATTATTCAATTTTTTTTATCTTTTCTTTCCAACACGCGTTCAACTGTTTTATCCGACTTGGGGAGGGAAGATCCTCCTCTCTTCTCCTTAGTTTTGTCATGTTAGAAACTTTATTTCCAAAGGGTTGTACAACATCAAGGTAAAAACCTTCTTCATTCTTAGGTGAACTTGCAAATACTCATGGAAGGAATTTGACCTCGAGCCAAAAGAAACAATGTTTTTCGAGGCCTCCCATGCTTCTGGGATCAATGCCTTTATTTTCTTAATATTTCTTTCTACATAGCTCCTGGATGACGTAAGTAAGCTTGAAGATCATTTCAATTTAACAGTGGGTGTGGTGGGTCTGATTATTGAAAAAGGACTGGAAAGAAGTGGAAGAGACATTAAGGCATCTTCCAGTTCCTTGATCCTTTCTTTCAACTTCATGTTTTCTGCTTCTAGACCACCAATGGAGTCATCCAAAGCATCCTCGGTTGCTCTGTGAATTTTATAAATATAGGAAGGCCGCATATCTCTTCGGTCAATCTCTAAACGATATTTTCCTTTGTTATTCTTCATATCGCCTTTTTCAATAATCAATTTCTTGGATTCCCTATCAAAGACAACGCTCTGAAAAGTAAATGACTCTTCTTCATTGAAAATTTCATTCTCAATGATCTCTAATGATGAATTTTGATGGGCCGTGTTTCCCGGCTGATCAATGATGGGAAACATTTTCTCAATGTCTTCCTCGAGCTCCATGTCTTCAAGAGAGAAGATGGTGATGTCATTTTCTATGTGATGGTCTTCTTTCTCTTGCACAACATTCTTCCTCTTCTTTCTCAGAGGAATCTTGTGTGAGCTCTCGATTTTTACCAAAGTGGGATTCTTTTCTCCTCCTCCGCTGGAACTACTGTTGGTAACTTTCCTAGTTGGGTGGGCCGCTGGAGCATCTCTTTGAGATGTGGTAGTTTTAGGAGTAACAGTTGGAGACTGGGTGCTTTTCTCACTGAGACCCTTTCCTTTCTGCTTGTAAAACTCATTAGTATTAATTATTGTTTCCAAGTCACCAATATTGTGAACAAGAGTGCCTAAGTTGTTATCTTCTTCTTCACTCAGAATAGTATGAATAATGAATTGTTGAATCCAACTGCCAACATATGTTCCATGAAAATTTGGTTAGGGTCAAACCCCTTTATCTTTTCAGCATATTTCAAATTCACATTGTGGAAGTGGTTCACAAAATCATCAATTTTGTTTATATTTCTGAATATAAAGTCTCCAATTTTCCAAGGAAAAGGTATGAATTTCTTTTTCCGTTTATCATGGAAAAAGTGCAGCCATAAATTACATTGCCTTACCACTTCCGTAATAAACATTTTAATCACATACATGGTATGGAAGAAAAGAGGGATTTTCCTTGGAACAAAAAATCATGATAACATTGTGATTTTCCATCTGCTCTAACGTCCCCTTTTTATCCAAGAATTTTGCCTGGTCGGATATCCTGGGGGTATCTTTGCCAAACAACAATCCTTTGAAAACTGAAATGAAATCATTGTAAACTTCGTAAAAGTCCAAAGAAGCCTTGTGTCTCCACAATGCTTGATACCAGAAGATAACTGGATCAAGTTCACAGTTCACCCTCTTACAGATAGACAATTTTGGAAATTGACAGCAATATGCTATCACAAACACCAAATAAGAAGACATGAAGAATTTCTTGTCTCTTTTGTATTGTGACAATTGGGAGGAGATTTCAATGGAAATCAGTTTTCCCTAATCGAAAATATCTTGCTCTTTAACTGTAAAATATAAAATATAAAGAATCATGCAGGAAATGGTGGCGATACTTTCTTGGCCTGTCATCCTGGTAAACAACCAAGTGATTTCCCGAAAGGGGTTTTTAAACGAGTCGACCTGAATCTTGGTAATGTCTTCTAGGATAGCCATGAGAGTCTCCAAGAACTCGAGCAAGAGGTCCAGGCCATTGTCATGTATTTTCAGGAAATCCCTGCAATCCTCTCCTTTGAAGGTAATAGTTGGCTCAAGGAGCTTCAACATTTTCTGAAACATTTGTGGTGAAAGAGAGATGGGGGAATGGTATTGAAGTTGATCAATCCACTAACTCGGTATGTATTTCTCAATGCACCATGCAACCAGTTCTTTGCATTTGAATACTTTAGGGACACACCCTACGCGTGCAATTCCGGATGTCCAGATCACTTCTTTTTTAGCAGGAGGATATGAATAGTAAGAATACGCTACAGACCACTGAAAGTTATGGTCTTCACACCCACAAATATTCAAAGTATCACCGCAGAACTGTTGTCGAGCTGCTGCTGCCATAGGTTGACGAGAGTGTTCTTTTAACTAGATAATACTTAAAATGAATCCTTTGAGAGAGATAATAATAATATAACCTTTGGAAAATTGTGTTTTAATGCAATTTAATGGAAAATCTCCTCGAGCCCTTCACTTATTAAAGGCGATATTTATGGGAGCTACAAGATCAATTATTAACATTAAACCATATTAAATGTGTATTGGGAAAAACACGAAGACGACAGGGATGGACGAGAGCAATTTGAATTTGGGAACTTTTGTGAAACCGCCAACCGGGGAACCCACAAACTCGTGGTTGTGAATGATCGAAAATAGGCTAAGTATTGCACTGCGGTCGGTCAGACTCAATAGGAGAAATGAGATACTTAGGAGCTCAATACCTGTGACAAGTTTGACGGTCATTATGTAGATCATGGGTCTTTGGGTGCAAAATGGATATCGTGGAACTTAGAGTATGAAAGCTTGAACCCGTGAACCCGCGGTTGCAAAAAACAACTAAGTACATAATAACACGGCGGTCGGTTGGACTCATGATATGGGAATATGGATGGAGGTGAAGATCTGTGAACTTGCATTTTTTTTAAAAACGACAAGTATGGAAACTAGAAAGGGAAAAGAGAAGGGAGAAAATAAAAGGGGAATGAGGGTAAGTCTAGAAGAGGAAAAATAAATGGAAAAAAGAAGTTGGGAAAATAGAAAAGGGGAGGGAAATTTCGAAAGCGAGAATTGATCTCAACAATCCTCTATAATCCTTTTCAATATTTTGACCAAATTTTTGTTAGTTGACTCAACCTGCCCATTTCCTTAAGGATAATAGGCAGATGAAGTGAAGTGTTTGCACCAAACTTAGTAAGGAACTGAGTAAGTTTCGCAGAGATAAAAGTTGGCCCATTATCTGGAATGATTTCTAGGGGAAGACCAAATAGAGAAAAGATATTAGATTCCAGAAAAGAAATAACCTATTCATCTTGAGCATGCCTAAGAGGTACAACTTCAACCCACTTTGTGAAGTAATATGTAG
>ML825338.1:38107-56770 GCA_009831015.1 Picea engelmannii | reverse complement strand
AATAAACCGAATCATGAAGAATCCACATGCATGAAAAAATAGATCGATCTTATGGCACAGACACTTCAACAGAACAACCTTGGAAACTTCATTCTAGAGGGAGTCAAGAAGCAGAAGGAAGAAGATCCTGCTCCTAAGAAAGATAATAATCATGCTCTTGTTGCAATTAATTCCTCATCTGATTCATGGATTATAGATTCTGGTTCATCCCATCATATGGCAACGAAAGAGGAAGTTTTCTCTTCCTTGAGTCCATGCTCAAGACCCCCTATTCTCATGGGGGATGATACGCCAGTAGCAATAGTAGGAGAAGGGAGAGTGAAACTCCACAATGACAGTTTTGAGAATGTTCTACATGTTCCAAAGCTTTCTATGAATCTGCCCTCAGTTTATCAGATCACTCAGAAAGATAAAAAGGTTGAATTTACATTAGATTCAGTTTCAGTAATTGACATGCATGACAATTTCATCATTGCAATTGGTGAGGTGGATCATAAGTCAAGGTTGTATAAATTCACTAATTTTTTTAACGATGACTCCTCTATTCTACTTACACATAAGGAGAGTACTTTTTGTGCACCTCCAGTGCAACATGCATATACTCTTGTTCTTCCATCAGTTTCAAACGTTAGAGATGATTCCATACACTCAGATTCTGTACATGGAAATAAGTAGGTAGTACATCCAGATAAGAAGCCAGCGCCGAAGCTTCAATAGATGCCCAAGAAGGCACAAACCACATTTCAGCCAGCATGAAACTTTGCAGGGAATCCATTGGATTCGAGGAGGACTCGATCTCAGCATGAGGAGTCTTCTCATGTATTTCCAGCTTTAGAACTTGTGATGACCATTCATTGCTATATGGTTCAATCTACTGGTCCACATAACTACAATAGGGTTGTGGGAAATCCATTATGGAAAGCAGCCATGCAGAAAGAGTATGAATCACTCCTACAGAACCAGACTTGGAATCTGGTTCCACATCAACCAGAAAGGAATATTTTCAGGTGCAGATGGGTCCATAGGATCAAGAGGTATAAGGCCCGACAGGTTGCCAAAGGACTTCATCAGATCCATAAAAATTTCTACATATTTACGAATACTTTCAGTGAGCAGAAGTTTCAGACTTTGCGGGATCGTCTTGCAGTGAAGAACATAGTTGCATAACAACTTCCATTTTCATCTTTGGATACATTATCTTTTGAGGGGGGGTTTTGTTCCCATGTGGTTTTCCCTCTTTCCTCTCTTTTATTTAGTGTTCATTAGTTGCATTGTACATGAGTACCTAAAATGGCCTAGTAGCCATGACTCATTTTTTACTCCATAGTGATGTTCACGGGGGGTGTTGGAGAAATTTCTATTTTCGACACACTAGTTCAATGGGAATTAATTGTCTAGTTCTATTTTAGACTTTCAATTTTTACCATCACTATTATGCATGCATGCATTCGTAAGGAAAGCTAACTTCTTGATTGCTTTTCTTAATTATGGAATGTTTTGCCCTATATATGAGTGTATTCCACTCATTCATTCTATCATATTGATCATGATCTATGTATCAATCATCAACTCATTGGAGTAGTGTGAATATATTTTCTCATTCTTCCATATTGAATCTCTCTTCCTTTCATGATAAACTTTGTTTGTCCTTGCTTTAGCTAGATCTCCCGTGTAGGTTTCCATGAAACACTGACAATGATTGCTTTATTTCATTCAAAGAAATCAAAAGTATCTTTCTCTTTACAAAAATCCATGTGAGGGCATGGACCAAGGTCAAACATAGATATCCCCAATGAAAACCATACAAAAGGACTCTGACAAGAAGTAAAAACCGAACTTTAAAATTTGGATCAACTTGCCACAGATTGTTGCGCACTTGACTCTGCACAATATCCTTTATCAGCCATGAAACTCAATTCATAAACATACAAGTATACACAGACTATCTGTTGGCGTTGGAAGTCACTCCTGGATTGCAGCAGGAGCAGAGCCCGACGCCCATCAGTTTTATGTCACGATTTGTTTTAAAGGGGTGATCGGATGGATAGAGACTCGAGAAAATATCGCTCGAACTCAGAAAACACGGCTTGGTATGTAGAAAAACAAAGGAGGTCTTGATCCAACTTTCGTCAGTAAGTTGGTTATAAAATGAGCAAATGGAAGACTTAGTGAGATGAGTGAGCAAGACCGCTTTGGGCATCAGGCCTTTCAGCAGCTTGAAGAGGAAAAAATCAGAATACAAGATCCTCTTGGTTCAGAGTTTCGAGGAATTGAGGGGTGACTTGGCTGGATCTTCCAATTCCAAGTCATTCAGCGTTGAGAATATACAAGAACTGATTAGAAACAATATAACTATTACAGTGATCCAACATACATCATCCTATAACAACACAACTCGATTGGATCCTCTAATTCCGAGCTGTTCTAACACAGTGTACACAGAGAGGTGGAAAGAGGCTGACATTCATAAGGGAAGAAGTCTCAAGTGCGACTACATAACCAGAGCAACCAGTGCTTCATCAAAACTTTACAATCGGGAGCTAAACTCAACCATCCATCCTTACAAAAATGGAAAAAATGCCTACATATACTCCTCCAAATTCACCCAACAGAGGCGTACTCGGACCTCCAAGGCATGGCATCCCTCCAGTCAAACTCGGATGGAAATCCTTCATCAGACGCCACCTTAACTCAGCATGGCTCTTGCAGGGGGGACCTGCGCACAAGGGTACCATGGGCTGATTGCTCTAGGCCTCCCATACCTTCCATTTATGGCTCGAGTTGAGGTTTCATCTACCTGCTCGATTTTCATTAACTGCTTCCTTAGGGAGTGGCCGAGACGATATGCTCAGGAGCTTCGTCACTTCGCGTCTCGTGGATGGGAAGGAGCTAGTCCTTACTCTTCAAAGTCATGATGCGCAAAGAGGCGATAGAGCCTAATCGCACACCATGTGTCCGTGCGGGATGGTTGACTGAGATCACTTTCGGCGATACTGTGGGCCCAAGTCCTGAATGCTTTCGGCGCTTCACGTATCGCAGCTGTGAGGAGGCTGTTCTTGGTGCTTCGAAGTTACGAAAGGCGAGGAGACAATAGAACCTAATCGCTCACCACGTGTCCCTCTCTGATGGACGGTCCTGATCATCTCGGCAAGACTATGGGCCCGGGTCCTGGATGCCTTCGACACTTCGCATCTCGCGGCTGGGAGGAGGCTGGTCCTTGTTCTTCAAAGTCATGAAGGGAGAAGTGGCGATATATCTCAATTGTGTGCCACGTACTCCTCCAGAATGGATGGCTGAGTTCCTTTTGGTGATATATAAGCGCTATCCATTGTGCTAATCCTGACGCAACTCTGCTAACCGTGATTACCCGCCGATCGTTGATCTGCTCTATAGATGGATCTTCGCCGTTGACAACATAACATTGCCCGCTCACTTGATTGGTAAACAGAAATGATATTTTTCTGTGCTATACTTGGGCGCTTGTCGTGCAGCCTGCAGACCTGGATACTCTTATGCCCAAGACAAGAATTGTTGCTAACATTAGGCTCCATGGGGGATAGAGTCATCCCTGCGATGCTCTAAGAACTCATTTCGCAGCTTCGATGCCTTGCTATTGGGCTATGGAGTCATTTACTAAGCTGAAAAATAATAAAAAATAAACAAAGAACCAAAAGGACAATATTTACAAACAAAGGAGCCGTCTAAGGCTCAAACAAAACATTTTTTCAGAAAATGCCGATTTATTGGGATGTTAAAAACCTCTTCACTCTCTAATTCCTATAATATGTACATGTTATTTGAGAAAATCTTAGAGATTTTGAAGGTCCCGATCCAGAGGGCGTCAAACTTGCTGTGTTTGCCCTTATCCTGTCTGGGTGCATCCCACTTAAGTACCAAATTCTTGATCTCGAACTCCTTCTTCTTGACCTTTCTGTCAAAAGCCTGTTTGACCTTCTGTTGATGACTATGAGCTGCGTCCATCACTTGTTCCCTGATTTGTTGTACTTCCACCATCTGATGAATCCTTCTGACCATATGATCCGACTCTCCTTCATAATCTTGAAAGAACTTCGCTACAGGTAAGGTGAGCTGAGTGGTAAAAATCGCCTCTATTCCGTAGACCAACTGAAAAGGCGAGGTGCCCAGGGATTTCTTCGTTGTCACTCGATCGACCCATAGAGCAAATTTGAGCTTTGAATCCCAAGCCCTCTTATTGTCTTCCAATAATATTTTAATGAGCTTGATTAGGCTTTTATTAGAAGATTCTACCAGTCCATTTCCTTGTGGATAATAGGGGGTGGAGTGAATTAAAGAGATCTAGAACTGCTCACAGAACTTAATAAGAGGCTCAGATTTGAACGAAGCAGCATTATTAGTAACAATCCTACTGGGACAGCCAAATCTGGCTATGATATCCTCCAGGAAGCTGATAATTACTTTGTGTGATGCACTTCTGGTGGGGGCAGCTTCTATCCACTTGGTGAAATAGTCTGTTTCAGTCAAGATCCATCTGTGTTGGTCACTTGAGGGAGGATGGATTTCCTCGATGAAATCCAGCCCCCACTATTGAAAAGGTGTTGAAGCCATTACAGGCTTCAGTGGCAATGGTCTAAGCTGCTGCTTTCCTGAGAACTTTTGGCATATGATGCAAGCTCTGACTTCTCTGCAGACATTGGTGAATAAGGTGGGCCAGCAGTACCCAACTCTGATAATTTTATGAGCTGTGGTCTTCCAAAACTAATTTCCTCCACAAAGGCCGTTATGGAATTCAAATATAACCTTCTGGGATTCCTGTGGGTTCAAACACTTCAGTAACACCCCTAGAGGGTCTCTCCAGTACAAGACTTGGCCAATGAGGCAATATTTGATCGGCTTGAGTTTTAAAGACCTTGCCTTACTTTTACCCATTCCATCAGGGGGCCTCAACTCCTGCAGAAAATACAAGATATCTCTATAGTAGGTGCATTCTGCTAGCGATAAGTCACCTTGAGAACCTTTGTTGAACGACTCAGCTTGCTGATTTTCTAAACAAGCGTTTTTGAAGCTGATCCCCAAGGATTTGCAATTGGATTCAACCAACAACTTGGCTAAACCCTGCCCCTTTACCAACTTGGTGGGCTTGATCTCCAGATCAAACTCCAAGATCTTAGCAATCCATTTTCCTCTTCTCCCATCTATGTCGGATTGTACAAGGATGTCCTTCACAGAGGTCGAAGGAACGTATGTGGTCACTTTTGAGTGCAAGACATAGACTCTGAAAGCTTTGAGAGCTTTCACCAAGGTATAGGCTTGTTTCTCCATGATTTCGTACCTGATTTATGCATCCCTTGATGCTTTACTGAAGAAGGCAATGGGTTTCTCTCGCCCTTCCTCATTTTTCTGCAATAAGACCGCTACTACTGTATCAAAAGAAGCGAAAGAAAAAACTAGGAAGTCTTTGGAATAGTTAGGACTGATCAACACAGGTGCCTCAGTCAATGCCCTTTTTATTTGGATAAAAGATTCCCTGGGTTCAACAATCCATTTTACTTATTTTCCTTTCCTGAGCATGGCTGTGATGTGTTTCACCATCTCAACAAAATTTGAGATGAACCTCCTTAGAAAGTTAATCTTCCCTAAAAAGGCCTGAACTTCCTTTCTAGATCGGGGAAGTGACAGAGTCTGAATTGCCTCTACCCTGCTAGGATCAATCCTCACTCCTTCTGTTGATACTATATGACCTAACAATTTCCCCTCCTTCATAGAAAACAAAGATTTTTTGGGGTTTAAGGATAGGCCAAACCTCCGACACTTCAAGAACACTTTTCTGAGGTGACAATAGTGCTCTTTATCAGACCTAGAGAAGACTGTGATGTCGTCCAGATAGATCACCACAAACTGGTCTTTCTCCCCAATGAAGGCTATGTCCATGGCTCGCTGAAATGTCGCTCCTGCATTCATAAGTCCAAACAACATTTTGGCATACATGAATGTGGCCCAAGGAGTGGTGAAGGCCGTCTTTTCCCCGTCCTTTGGCATGACCGATATCTGATTATAGACAGAAAAACCATTGATCATGGATATCCTAGATGCACCAGTTACCCTTTGCAATATGTGTTCCATCTTAGGTAGGGGGTAATTGTCCTTTCTTGAGCTTCTGTTCAGATTCCTGAAGTCGACACAAAGCTTGATATCGCCACTTCTCTTCCTTACCGGGACCAAACTGGCCACCCATTCAGAATATCTCAAGGGGACAATGATTTGGGCATCTAACAATTTCTTCACTTCTTTTTCCATGACAGGCAACAACATGGGATTTATCTGTCTTAGCTTTTGCCTAAATGGTTTAGGCTCTTCCTTCAGTGGGATCTTGTGTTCAATGACAGACGTGTCATATGTCTTGAGGTCTTCATAGGTCCATGCAAACACATCAACAAATTCTCTTAATAACTCGGTATATTCGGCCCTTTGTTCTCTGGTCAAACTGCTTGACAACTTGACAAACTTAGGCTCCTCCAATGTGCCAATGTTGCACTCAGCTGTGTCAACATCTTCATCTGAAACCCTACCCTTTACTGCCACATCATTCCCATCGAACAATCTTTCTAAAGGGACTAGTCCCCTCGGAATGTGATTGCTAGGCAGCTGAATAATCTGGTGATTAGCAATTTTATTTGAAAATACCTCAGGGCAGGGGTGACCTTCAAGGTCCGGGTCCTGGTCAATGTGCAACTCAGAAAATTCATCGACAGCCTGCAGAAAATTCTTTATTTCAAAATCATCTTTGAATACCTTCCAATGTCTGACATTGTCTGGTACAACTAACCTATATTTTATATCAACATCGTATTTTTTCTTAGGCGGCAGAGGGATTCTGAACAGACTCACCGAAATGGCTAAGGAATCAACCAAAGCATTTTTCTCCCTTGGAATAAAAGAGATGTTGAAAGCTAAGAAGAAATTTTTGATTGAGTCCCACACCTCATTCCTGTAGCTCCCGAGTCGAGGATGCTTGGCTCGATAAGCATTTCTGACTTGCTGAATAATTACTTCAGTGTCTCCAAACACTACTATCTCCTCTATCCCCATCTCCTTTGCGACTCTTAAACCCAGAACCAGAGCTTCATACTCTGCCACATTGTTGGTGGTTTCAAATTCCAGCGTGTATGACAGGGAAATAATCTCTTGAGAAGGTGACATGAAAACCACTCCAGCGCCTGCGCCTTCGCTAGAAGAAGCTCCGTCGAAAAACATTTTCCAAATGGAGGTGTTTGGAGGAGGTGTCTCATGATCAAATAAGGGGTGCTTTCTGATTTGAAAAGGGGCTTCAGGGGCATCTGTGATATGCAATAAACTAGACCCCAAATCAATGTCCAGTGAAAAGATGGGATGATTGGTGGGGTTTGCTTCATCACTGACAATATAGGCTAGTTGGGCTTCTCTGCACAACCTCCTGTGTTCCCCTCCAAAGACTGGAATAGTAGCATATGTGAGATCCATTTGTAATGTTCCTCCAAGCTTTTTAATCCAAGATCTTGACAGCAGCATGCCAAACTTGGGAGGAACGTCGGCCACTACAATGTCCATGACCACACTCTTCCTTGGCAGCTGAAACAGAGAGACCGCCAAGTCTTTGATGACTCCAAGGCATTGCACCCTCCTTGAATCAAAAGAGTACAAATCATGATAAGCCTTTGTCACTTCCAGTCCCAATTCTTGCATGACTATTTTGGGCATAAGGTTATGGGAAGCCCTTGAATCCATGAGGCAGTTATGCAACACTTTATCATGTATGTTCAGGGATGTGTAGAAAGGAGGGGATGGATCATCTCTATCTTCTACCATGGGACCTAGGATGACTGCTGGCTTTTCATATTGGAGGTTTATTGAGTCTGTGGCAGGCTGGGGGGGCTCAGATTGTAGCATCTTGGAGAGGGACCTTTTGAAAGCTTCATTTTTCACTAGTTCGGTCAGGTGTACAGGAATTCTAATTTTCTGAATCTCATGCTCAAAACTAAAGGGGGAGAGAGACTTAGGAGCTTCCCTTACCTTGGAGACAGGTTCCTTGGCTGTTGGCGAAGCATTTTGAGTTTTCTTTTCTTTAGTAGTGGTCGCTGCAGCTTTAGTAGGCCTTTCTGCTATGAGGGGCTGATCCTGGCTATCAAAATTCCCTTCTTTCTTTTTTGACCTGAGATGTTATCTGCTAGGAGTGTTGCTGGCCTTTTCCCCTTTACTCAACTCGTTGATTTGAGTGTTGATAAGGGATTCTTCATATGCAGATTGAGTCAAATGAGGAAACAAAGAAGTTTCCTTGATGCAGTGAATCTCAGGGTCGAGTTCATACACTTCCTCCCCTTCTTCATGAGCAACTAGGCTATTATGGAGAGGGGTCTGAATCCTTTGATCATCCCTGTCTTTGCTTCTTTGTTCCTTTGGCAAAGTCTGTGGCATATGGTTGCCAGGCCTCACGAAACCTCTATTATCAGTATTCTGGGGGTTTCTATACGTGGTCTTCCCCTCTAACTCCCACTTTTCCATCCTAGCTGAGAGAGATGTCAACACTTTAGTTACCTCATCCATTTGAGGAGGAAGGGGAGAGGAATAGGATGAGGAGGCTTCAGGTCTCCTCCTGGGTATGTCTCTGTCAGCCTTACTCCTGAGTCGGTTAACAACCAATATATTAGACTCTACTTCTACGGCCGCGTCCTGTATGTGCGCCAGAGTGGTGGATCTCCTTTCCATCAACAGAAGACAGAAATTGGGATCAAAAGCGCTAGCATAAGTGATCTTCGCAGAGGCTTCTGAGGGCTTAATCTCAACAAGGATTTTATTATACATTTTTTTAAATCTTTTAGAGAAGTTCGAAACATACTCTCCTTCCTTTCTCTTCAAAGATCCAAACTCTGTCATGTAATACATGAAGTCCTTTTTGTCTCCCCACTGTCTCAAAAAGGCATTATCCAGAGCCTCAATCCCATTAATAGATACAGGAGGCAAGGCCCTAAACCATTTTCTAGCCTCACCTTCAAGAATATGGACGAAAATACTCATCCATACATCTGCATACATGATAACATGATCGTCTGTAAAATTGTAGAAGGCTTCAAGGTGTTCTTTTGCAGTTATGTCCCCTTCACCTGTAAACTTGGGCAGCTACTTAGGTAGCCATCCGTTGGAAGGGCATTGAGAGGCTGAGGTAACACAAGGGGAGCATACCTAGCAACTATAATAGCCTCCATTCTGGTCATAGGGGGATTTTCTCCTACCATAGGGATATTAGGTGGAGGAGAACTCGGAGGGGAAGGGGCTCGAAAAGGGGATACCTAGAATGATCTTCCAGGAAACAATGGGGGATTTAGGGAGAAGGCTAACGGGCTTGAGTCAGTAGATGCTTATCTCTGTGCAGAAGTGGAAATAGTAACAAGAGGAGGAGTGGCAAAGCTAGGAGTGGGGAAGTTTTCTATGGTCCTAGGTCCACACCAAGGTAGAGCTTCAGGGGAAAGGGGAGTGACAAGGATTTCTCCCTTCAATCCCAGACCGGGAGGGGAAAACTCAGCAGGAACACTCCCAAAATTTAGGAAACGAGAAACTTCAGAAAAAGGTCTGCTAGGAAGCTGAGGAGAAGAAAATGGAGTTTCTACAGAAGGAGATGGTGGATTACCTGGTTCGATGGTGGAAGTTTCTCCTTCATAGGCCTTTCCTTTTATGAAAATCACCTCCGTATCAGTTACAGGTGTAGCTAGAGGCAGCTGTGGATGGGACCGCGTGTGTCTGCCTCTAGAAGCCACAACTAAAACAACAGGTTCATTCCAGTGGAGTCGTCACAATGGAGTCACCAGGTGCATAGTAGCAATCTTCAAAGGCTTTGATGCCTGATGCACCTTCAGAATCAGAGGCTCAATGTTGTTCAATCTCGAGGAAAATTTTCAACTTCGTCCCCGAAAACGACGCCATAAATGTTGGCGTTGGAAGTCACTCCTGGATTGCGGCAGGAGCAGAGCCCGACGCCCATCAGTTTTATGTCACGATTTGTTTTAAAGGGGTGATCAGATGGATAGAGACTCGAGAAAATATTGCTCGAACTCAGAAAATGGGGCTTGGTATGTAGAGAAACAAAGGAGGTCTTGATCCAACTTCCGTCAGTTAGATGGTTATAAAATGAGCAGATGGAAGACTTAGTGAGATGAGTGAGCAAGACCACTTTGGGCATCAGGCCTTTCAGCAGCTTGAAGAGGAGAAACTCAGAATACAAGATCCTCTTGGTTCAGAGTTTCGAGGAACTGAGGGGTGACTTGGCTGGATCTTCCAATTCCAGGTCATTCGGCGTTGAGAAGATACATGAACTGATTAGAAACAATATAACTATTACAATGATCCAACATACATCATCCTATAACAACGCAACTTGATTGGATCCTCCAATTCCAAGCTGTTCTAACACAGTGTACACAGAGAGGTGGAAAGAGGCTGACATTCATAAGGCAAGAAGTCTCAAGTGCCACTACATAACCAGAGCAACCAGTGCTTCATCAAAAATTTACAATCGGGAGATAAACTCAACCATCCATCCTTACAAAAATGGCAAAAATGACTACATATAATCCTCCAAATTCACCCAACAGAGGCGTGCTCGGACCTCCAAGGCGTGGTGTCCCTTCAGTCAAACTCAGACAAAAATCTTTCGTCAGACGCCACCTAAACTCAGCATGGCTCTTGTAGGGGGGACCTGCTCACAAGGGTACCATGGGCTGATTGCTCTAGGCCTCCCATACCTTCCATTTATGGCTCGAGCTGAGGTTTCATCTACCTGCTCGATTTTCATTAACTGCTTCCTCAGGGAGTGGTCGAGACGATATGCTCAGGAGCTTCGACACTTTGCGTCTCGTGGATGGGAAGGAGCTAGTTCTTACTCTTCAAAGTCGCGATGCGCGAAGAGGCGATAGAGCCTAATCACGCACCACGTGTCCGTGCGGGATGGATGACTGAGATCACTTTCGACGATACTATGGGCCCGAGTCTTGAATGCTTTTGGTGCTTCATGTCTCGCAGCTGTGAGGAGGCTGCTCCTGGTGCTTCGAATTTACGAAAGGCGAGGAGGCAATAGAGCCTAATTGCGCACCACGTGTCCCTCTTTGATGGATGGTCCTGATCATCTCGGCAAGACTGTGGGCCCGGGTCCTGGACGCCTTCGGCACTTCGCATCTCACGGCTGGGAGGAGGCTGGTCCTCGTTCTTCAAAGTCACGAAGGGCGAAGTGGCGATATAGCTCGATCGTGTGCCACATACTCCTCCGAAATGGACGACTGAGATCCTTTTGGTGATATATAAGCGCTATCCATTGCGCTAATCCTGGCGCAACTCTGCTAACTGCGATTACCCGTCGATCGTCGATGTGCTCTATAGATGGATCTTGGCCGTTGACAACATAACATCGTCCGCTCACTTGATTGGTAACTAGAAATGTGATTTTTCTGTGCTACGCTTGGGCGCTTGTCGTGCAGCCTGCAGACCTAGATACTCTTACGCCCAAGACAAGAATTGTTGCTAACACTATCAAAGATAGATCAACACCTCTGAAACAAGCATCTGAATGATATGGTTACGCTTTGAACCTTGTTGTCTACAATAGGACCCTGCTGTCAAAAAGAGAATTATGCCTTTAATGAACTGAAGAATGAATGAAAACTGAACTATATCAATAAAACTGAAGAGCAAACCTTAGTATTGCTTTCTCCTTCCATTCTCCTCTTGTTCTTCCTTCTCATTTGGGTTTTATGCATTCCAAATTAGTTGAAGTAGTTTAACTACCTCATTTAGTTAAGTTAACCAAAACTTGACTAATTTTAGTTTAGGGGAAGTAATAATAATAATAATTAAGGGCCTTTTTATTAAATAATAACTAAGTAGGTGGGACCCCTTGTGACTCCGTTTATTTCTTAACAAAAATAAACACAATTAGATAACCAATTAAACACATGCCTCCTTGTGGCTCCCATAATTATTTCCACATTTTGAAATTTAAATATCAGAAATATTTCAAATGATGTCCAAAACATGTAAATATCCACAATATCCCAAAAAATAGTTTGTTTTCCAAAAATTTCTGCAGTCCACTGTCCTCAACAAATCAATTATAAACACATAAATCAAAATCCATATTTTCCACTTTGAGAGGCAATTCTTCTTTTGTCACCGTTGTCCCCTTTGGACTTCCCTGAATTAGCTTTAGGTTGGGTGGAAACTTGAGGCTTAATCTCACTAATAACATGGGAGATATCGTCCCTCAAGTGCATACAGGAGGACACTGACTTCGCTAAGTCACTTGAAGGAGATGAGGGGGAAGAAACAAATTTACCTTTGTCTTGCACATGGGGAGCCTCAATTTTGAGTTGTTTTCTTGGATGGGAGGACTATGCAGGTGAGTGTGCATGGGCAATCTGAACATTTGGGTTTATAGGTGGAGGAGGAGGAGGAGGAGGCAATGACAAGTTGGTCCAGCCACATTGGTGGGAGACTACTGGGTGAACAATCTCCTGCTAGCCATCATTCTCAAGAACTTATGGTTGCAAAGATACATGGGGAGGCACAGGGATACCAGGAACATTTTGGGGCTGGAAGGGAGGCCTCTCTGGTCTAGGCTGAATTATCCCTTTCCCAATCCAATTGAAGAACCCATCTTGAAAAAGCTGGTTCAACTCTTGAGGATCGTCATCGAAATGTATTGAGAATCTGGGCCTTCTAGGCCCTCTGTTCCAGTTACCTCTTCCCCTATTGTTTCTGCCATGACTGCCTCTACTGAAGAAACTCATCCTTTATGCAACAATTTATTAGAAACTATCCCTTAACAGACCATACATGACATTCTCTTTATATGAAACAAAGTTTGGCTCAGAAATTAACATAAGAGCCATGCAATCCAATCCATAAAAAATATTTAATAATTGCCAAATGAGCACAGAGTGAAATAGGGTTCATGGGATATCTGGGGGGATTGTAATAAGCAAAAATGTGATATCATGACAGGGAGTAAGAACACAAGTACTTCTCAACAATTCATTAAATAACCGACTGTGCAAACAATACCAAAATATATTAGCTGCCATCTATCTGTGTGTCATCTTTTACCACTGCCATACAAAGTTTTAATTTTTTTTAATGAATAGGGCGTGTAAAATTGAATTTGGGATCGTGAAAGGGTTATAATGAGTGAAAAAGTGAGAAAATGAGAGGGAATAATACAAATAATGTTCATAAAATAGATTAAATCAACCAACAACCATAACTCTATTCCAATCATAATCCAAAAAGCATCCACTTTCAAGACCAAAATCATTTAACTGTTCCTCATTTACATACATAATGCTTGCTATCTTTAATAAAAAAAGTTAATTTCCCAGAATTCTTCAATTATATCAGTCTGTGCATCCTATACAATAACTATGCAAATACCATTTCAAATTTCACAGTAACATCATAACCATTCGAGCCACAGTCCTATATGTTTTAATGTTGACCTTTTCTTTTTAAAACAAACATAATATGCACAGTGATTCCAATTATCCATATCCAATGTTCAATTCTTGAAATCAAATAATAATAGACCCACTACTAACCACCAACAGTCGCATTTTCAACACTGACTAACATAATCCACTGTCATCAAACAATAATCGGGCCCGATTTAATCACACATAGGTCCTTCTTAAATCTGGACCAAACCAAGATGATGTTTGATGAACCAAACATACACACATGTCTTCAACAATATAATCAACACCAATCCCGATTCGACACTAGCATTTAACCAAAAACATGTAGCTCTGAACCTGAGATCCGTATTCATCAAACATATACAGACTTCCTTTCAAAAGAAATGCTCGATAAAAGACAGAGCCATATGATGCACGAAGAGAACAAAACCAAACCACACAAAGGTGCCTTTTACACTTAAATGGAATCATGGTCGTGCTAGGTTTTAACACAGGGATTGATGGAATAACCATGAATCCATCAAAAATAAAGTTCTCGGGACTGTAGGTAACCCATACTTTTTTTCCTTTCCAACGAATTTATCACAGAGAGGAAACACAGAGACTCAATCGAGAGATGGTCTTTGAAGTGAAAGAGCCCATGCTCTCTTTTTAATTACCTTAGTCATTAAACATGTAACCCCAAAATCTTTATAGAACCAAAAGGTGGTCGAGGAGGAATAGAAGCAAGTCGGGCTCAATAAAACCTAGTCGGGTTCTTGAGAGTTTGATTAATCTTTGAAAACACAGAGAGACCTGTTATCACACAATTTGTAGTTAGAATAATATATGGACGTGAAGAGATCAAATTGGCATAACTGAACCAATCCCACCCAATGTCACCTCGATAGGAAGGTTCTTTTTGTTTATGGAGGGAAGGCCCAGGGGAGATGTCCCCGATGACCTGGGGTTTTGAGAAGGCAAAGGTTTGAAGGCTAAAAGATAAATTCCCCCCTCACAAGTCACCACCGAGTAGATAGTCCGGCTAACCAACCAATAAAGAGAAGTATAACCAAAAAGAGATGTACCTTCCCAAGACAAAGCAACAAGAGATATATATGCAAGCTTACTCGCTTGGTTAGTACTTCATATAATCAATGCCTATCTAATATATAAGAAATTGAGAAATAAATATTGACGAAGTCAAATGTTTATATAATTGCAACGATGTACAATATCACTTCTTCAATAAATGCTAAAGGAACATGGCATTCAATGTAACAATTAACACTTCATTTAGATAATGCCTTAAATAACCATTCAATTGCTCACAAGTAAAACAATAGTTGCACAATGATGTTTAATATCAAATAAGATGACAACAACAATTAGTTAGTAGGGTTAGTCTTAGGCTAGGGTCAGAATAGTTAGGGTTTGTTCAAAGTATTAGAAGTTGTTTTGATCAAAGTACTCACACGCTAGGCCTTAGACCAATGCGTTCCTAGGGTAAATGGAGTTAAAAAGGAGGACGGAAGTTGAAGGATAAAAAGATAATAGTGAGACCACGGATGAGAGGTTTAAACCTTGAGGTGTTGCTATGGCAAGGCCTCAGGGATGAAACCCTAGGGGAGAGAGGCTAACTTTGGTGTAGGGGAACTAGGCCTCGGTATTCTCTCCTCCTTCCTTAGCTCAATGGAAAAACGACTAGCTCAAAATATTGCATAAAACCAAGACAAGAAGGTTTGCAAGCAACGTGTTTCTATGGCAAGGCTTTACTAAGAAAACCCTAGGGAAAATTGGCTCACCACGGTGTAGGGGAGCTAGGCCTTGATGCGTTTTCTCCTTCTTAGCTTCAATATGGTAAAATGACTATCATGGGAGAAGATAGACTTGAGTGTTTCTATGGTAAGGCTCAACCTTCTTCAACAAGAGATAGAAAGAGTAGAGTGTTTCTAAGGCAAGGCTCTATCTCACTTCAGCAAATAAAATGACTAAAAATCTTGATAGGGACATGAGACAAGGACCTTCAATGTGTGCTTGTCCCCTAGGGTTTAAATTAGAAAATTATAACCATAAATGCAAGAGAAACAATACTACAACCATTCAATTAAGAAGTTTTGAAGAAATTTACTTACATTCAATCAAGAAATCAAGTAGCAAACCCTAGTTGTAACACCTTCCACCAAGATAAATGCCAAAAATGCCAATAAAAGACTTCCTTCAACAAGTGCGCCTCACAATTTTAGCCAAGAACTCCAAGTGTAGCACAAATTTCAGACCTCACTAATGAGTGAGTCAGAGATGATGAAAAAATGAAGGTGAAAACCCTCAATTTATACAGTACAATGACCTAATTTTACTTTTTAGGTCATAAAAAGGTCGACAAGGCCAAAATACTAAAATCATACTGTTTTACATTAAATGCTTAAATTAAATCCCTAATCAAGCGAAAGAGAGATGCCATCCCCTCTCTAGGGTGACGTTAGACCCTTCTAGGGCAAATGCAGCCTCCATGAGAAAAACGTTAGCCCTCCTTGGGCTTCTCCAATCTGCGACACGTGCCAAACTACCCTTTCCATCTGCCAAAACGTCCATGAAGCAAGGATGATGTCATGGACCTCATGGGTGACGTCCTAGGACTTCCAAGGCCAACGTTCCACTGAAAAGGGCACAACCCCCCTAGGTCAAGCTTTGTCGGGGTACCTCCGCAAAACATACTACTTCTCTCCTTTGCAAACCCCTCTGTCCTATCTTTCCCCCCTGCTGGGGTCTCAACATCCATCAAGTGGGATCTTCAGCCCCATGGAGGTTCGAACTAATCATCTCCCCATGTGTACCTATCCAATGTGGTACCTGTCCACTGGGCAAGATCCTGCACATCAACAACTATGCCCTCCATGGGCTCATAAGTCACATAGATCATAGTAATGTCAATCAGATCTCATCATCAATATTATTAAACATGTGCATAAAACCCCTATTACCCCAGTTAAATGCTCAAAGACATTATACAAGTCTACAATACAAGTTTGGGGAAAGTGACATAGTGTCCTATTGGGGTAGTGTCCACTGGAAAAGGAAATTTTCCTGAAAAGACTAAATCAAAGTCATGTAAGTGGGTGAGTTGGATAAAGGATGTCCAGGGAAATGGGTGCAGTGAGGGAAAAGGGATGCAAAGATTTACCTGTGGGTGCCTTTGTAGAAGGTGAGCTACACCTGTCCTGGATGTAATTTTTTCCAAGCCCATTCATGCCTTTCATTCTTTTATTGTTTTTTCTTCAAGAAGATAATCAGGGGACACTTCCCTAGCGTGGTGAACAGTGGTGGCAATGTTACCAACAAGTACTTTCACAGAAATGAGAAGGTTGGCTCATGATGAGACCCCCTTTCTCTTGGCCATGCAACCAAGAGCCACTACCCTGGTGTGGTAACCAACTGCTAGTAGTGTCATACTTCTAGGTACCCATGGACCTAATGGGTTGGCTTGTGATGAGACTCCCCATCCTCTGATAGGTCTTGTTTTATTATTTTTATTGGGTTCCTCTTGTTTCTTGCTGAGAAGCCTTTTACTGCTTTCTCGGGGATCCCTGGGCGAAGCATCTCAAGGTTTATTTTTAAGGCTTTTATCTTTTTCCAACTTGCTTTTACCTTCTGGGCCTTTAGCCCCTTCTTCCCATAAGGCAAAGGTGCAACCCCAAATGATTGGTCAACCCAATGCCCAGACAAGTGTACAGGGATGAATGAGCGGGAAGCAAGATGAAAAAGTGATAATATGATGGGAGCGGATGATGACTCTTCAAAATTCCCCCCAGTGGCAAACCAAAACCTATGGGCACATTCTTACTAGGACATCCTGTCATTCCCCCCAAACATGGTCAAGTGGATAAGCATAATATCCAAGCATTTGTTAGAAACAAAAGGAATTGAATGCACATATTTAAAGGTTTTTGAGGATCAAAGTGACACATACGATGATATCCAAACTCATTACCTCATGGAGCAAGAACCATCTCTGACACAGGACCAAGCCAAAGGTGATGGATGCTACTATTGCCGACAAAGTAGAGGCACTGAAAGGGAGAATAGATGGGCCCTCCAGGGCCATGCTAAAGTCGATCTGGATCTTGGTACTCCATGTTTAGGACCCGTGGGCCTCGAGACATGATCTCCTAGTTATCCCTAAAAGTGGGGGATAACATCTGGCTCTAACTCAGGGACATGTGCTCACCGTAGAGCACATGAGAACCTCAACATCTCTGACATACCCTGTTTACCTGTTGATCTCAATAGAAAAATTAGTAACCGATTGGGGTGGTGATACCACCCCAACACACACACACACACACATATACAAGACTGATATAAAGCAATCAATAGTGTGAATGTAAAAGTAAACTAACATGCAATGCAAATGGTATAATACACGAATGCAAAAATGCCTACCTACTTACCTGCACTTACCTACCTGTTGGATGTCAGGTGTAGTCAAATGACTAGTAAAACTGATCCATCAATGCCCCACAATACCTACCTTTGTGCTTCATCATAGACCAAAATAGTGATAAGTCAAGCACAAAAATGACATGGGTTAGAATATATATTTTATCTTTGGAAATCACAAAGTCTAATCCATGGAGGAGGGTGGGAGGGATAAAATCATGCCAAGTCAATCTGAAATAAAAGTACTCAATCCACTTCAAGAAAGGGTCATGAAAAGTCCAAGGTTCAGAATACAGACTCAACATCTCTGCAAACTGGCTACCTAGGATGTCCTCGCATTCCGAAGGGACTGACAAGGATCTAGTAGGTGACTGGAAAACTCTTAAGGGAAAGTTGAAACACTGAGACGAAAGACTTGAACTTGTAGTTTTCAACCAACCCTTGGATTCTAGGGTTTGCTTTTGAGGAAACTCAATACAAAATATATACTTCCCAACTACACCTTTAATGATACAACAAGGTAAGGTAATAAGAGGTGGCTGGGGAAAAATGTCATGAGAATCCTTCTTTAGGAAAACAACATTCTTACTCCTATTAAAACCTGAGCACAATGGTGGTCGATAGTCATCTAAGCAAACCATTTAACAACTTCAACATCATCAGAAGCACCAGTTGGTAACTTTGCTCCAGAGATAAATTACTCCTTGTCTGCCCTTTACAGCATTTGCACCAAGAGGTGACAGTGCATCCACATTATATCTTTGTTTTCAAACCC
>ML825338.1:18764-31058 GCA_009831015.1 Picea engelmannii | reverse complement strand
GCTCCAGTGAATGCAGAGCAAGCTTTTGTCCAATGATTGAAGCACATATTGGGATATTATCTTGTGTTTTGAGCGGTTGTGCTCCAAGGCCCATATATGTGTAACAGAATATGAATAGCACAGAAAGAATGCCATTTTCTTAAAAAAAGACTTCAGGAGAGTAAACAATATCTTCAAGAACCAGCAAGAAAATGTTATAAATCCGGAGCCCAACAACCACGTCTTCAGCATAATCAACGATAGGGTGGGATAAGAAGAAATTCCAGAAGTTTCTCATGTGATAGTCGACTCTCTCTCTATCACCACCAGTGAATCTAGGGAGCAAAATTTTGTATTCAAAAGGCATTTGTTGAGGGTACCCCGGGATGTTACTCATGTCCAAAAGCTTGTAGTTTCCTGAGTTCCATTGTGAATTCATAATTGGCTTTGTCATCAGTGGAGTTGCCAGATGATTTTCTTGAAACTATAAGAAGATAAGGGAAAACACCCTAAGTGGAGTCTCTAGGTAAGCTTGTGAGATAAAGGCTCTTGAGGCAAGGCTTACTGAAAAGTGTCGTTTTGAGGAGAATTGATTCAGTGTTCCCCATAAACAGCGCCAAAATGTTATCGCACAGTCTGTAGTTAGGATAATAGATGGATGTGAAGAGATCAAACTGGCGTAACTCAACCAATCCCACCCAATGTCTCCTTGACAGGAAGGTTCTTTCTGTTTAGGGAGGTAAGGCCCAGGGGAGACGTCCCCAGTGACCTGAGGTTTTGAGAAGGCAAAGGTTTGAAGGCTAAAAGATAAATTCCCCCCTCACAAGTCACCACCGAGCAGATAGTTCGAATAACTAGCCAATAAATAGAAGTATAACCAAAAAGAGATGTACTTGCTCAAGACAAAGCAACAAGATATATATATATATATATATATATATATATATATATATATATATATGAAAGCTTACTCGCTTGGTTAGTACTTCATATAATCAATGACTATCTGATATATAAGCAATTGAGAAATAAATATTGATGAAGTCAAATGTTTATATAATAGCAACGATGTACAATATAACTTCTTCAATAAATGCTAAAGGAACGTGGCATTCAATGTAACAATTAACACTTCATTTATATAATGCCTTAAATAGACATTCAATTGCTCACAAGTAAAATGATAGCTGCACAATGATGTTTAATAGCAAAGAAGATGACAACAACAATTAGTTAGTAGGGTTAGTCTTATGTTAGGGTTAGAATAGTTACGGTTTGTTCAAAGTATTAGAAGTTATTTTTATCAAAGTACTCACATGTTAGGCCTTAGATCAGTGCATTCCTAGGGTAAATGGAGTCAAAAGGAGGACACAAGTTGAAAGATCAAAAGATAATAGTAAGACCAAGGACGGGAGGGTTAAACCTTGAGGTGTTTCTATGGCAAGGCCTCAGGGATGAAACCCTATGGGAGAGAGGCTCACTTTGGTGTGTGGGAGCTAGTCCTCGGTGCTCTCTCCTCCTTCCTTAGCTCAATGGCAAAACGACTAGCTCAAAAGATTGCATAAAACCAAGACAAGAAGGTTTCCAAGCAATGTGTTGCTATGGCAAGGCTTTACTAAGCAAACCCTAGGGAAAATCGGCTCACCAAGGTGTAGGGGAAATAGGCCTTGATGTGTTTTCTCCTTCTTAGCTTCAATAAGGTAAAACGACTAGCATGGGAGAATATATACTTGAGTGTTGCTATGGCAAGGCTCAACCTTCTTCAACAAGGGATAAAAAGAGTAAAGTGTTGCTAAGACAAGGCTCTATCTCACTTCAGCAAATAAAATAAATAAAAATCTTGATAGGGACATGAGACAAGGACATTCAATGTGTGCTTGTCCCCTAGGGTTTAAATCAACAAATTATAACCATAAATGCAAGAGAAACAATACTACAACCATTCAATTAAAAAGTTTTGCAGAAATTTACTTACATTCAATGAAGAAATCAAGTAGCAAACCCTAGTTGTAATACCTTCCACCAAGATAAATGCCAAAAATGCCAATAAAAGGCTTCCTTCAACAAGTGCGCCTCACAATTTTATCCAAGAACTCCAAGTGTAGTGCAAATTTTAGACCTCACTAATGAGTGAGTCAGAGATGATGAAAACATGAAGGTGAAAACCCTCAATTTATACAATACAATGACCTAATTTTACTTTTTAGGTCATAAAAAGGTCGAGAAGGCAAAAATAATAAAATCATACTGTTTTACATTAAATTCTTAAATTAAAACCCTAATCAAGAAAATTAGAGACGCCATCCCCTCTCTAGGGTGACGTTAACCCCTTCTAGGGAAAATGCAGCCTCCAGGAGCAAAACGTTATCCCTCCTTGGGCTTCTCCGAGCTGCCACACATGCCAAATTGACCTGTCCATCTGCCAAAACGTCCATGAAGCAAGGATGATGTCATGGACCTCATGGGTGACATCCTAGGCCTTCCAAGGCCAACGTTCCACTGAAAAGGGCACAACCATCCTAGGTCAAGCTCTACTGGGGTGCCTCCGCAAGACGTCCTTCTTCTCTCCTGTGAAAACCTTTCTGTCCTATCTCTGCTCCCTGCTGGGGTATCAACATCCATCGGGTGGGCTCTTCAGCCCCATGGAGCTCCAGACTAATCATCTCCCCATGTGTACCTGTCCAATGTGGTACCTGTCTGTCGGGCAAGATCCTGCACATCAACAACTACGCCCTCCATGGGCTCATAAGTCACAGGGATCATAGCAATGTCAATCACATCTCATCATCAATATTATTAAACATGTGCATAAAACCCCTATTACCCCAGTTAAATGCTCAAAGACATTATACAAGTCTGCAATACAAGTTTGGGGAAGGTGACAGAGTATCCTATTGGGCTAGTGTCCACTGGAAAAGGAAAGTTCCCGGAAAATACTAAATCAAAATCATGTAAGTGGGTGAGGTGGATAAAGGATGTCCAGGCAAATGGGTGTAGTGAGGGAAAAGGATGCAAAGCTTTACCTGTGGGTGCATTTGTAGAAGGAGAGCTGCACCTGTCCTGGATGCAATTTTTTCCAATCCCATTCATGCCTTTCATTCTTTTATTGCTTTTTCTTCAAGAAGATAATAAAGGGACACTGCCCTGGCATGGTGACCAGTGGTGGCAATGTTACCCACAAGTACTTTCACAGAAATGAGAAGGATGGCTCGTGATGAGACCCCCTTTCTCTTGGCCATTTAACCGAGAGCCACTACCTTGGCGTGGTAACCAACTTCTAGTAGTGTCATACTTCTAGGTACCCATGGACCTAATGGGATGGCTCGTAATGAGACCCCCCATCCACTGACTAGGTCTTGTTTTATTATTTTTATTGGGTCCCTCTTGTTTCTTGTTGAGAAGCCTTTTACTGCTTTCTTAGGGATCCCTGGGTGAAGCATCTCGAGGTTTATTTTTAAGGCTTTTATATTTTTCCAGCTTGCTTTTAACTTCTGGGCCTTTAGCCCCTTCTTCCCACAAGGAAAAGGTGCAACCCCAAATGATTAGTCAACCCAATGCCCAGACAAGTGTACAGGGATGAATGAGCGGGAAGCAAGATGAAAAAGTGATAATATGATGGGAGTGAAAGATGACTCTTCAAAAATCCCCCCAATGGAAAACCAAAACCTATGGGCACAATCTTACTAGGACATCCTGTCATTCCCCCCAGACATGGTCAAGTGGACAAGCATAAGAGCCAAGCATTTGTTAGAAACAAAAGGAATTGAATGCACATATTTAAAGTTTTTTGAGGATCAGAGTGACACATACCATGATATTTAGACTCATTACCTCATGGAGCAAGAACCATCTCTGACACAGGACCAAGCCGAAGGTGATGGATGCTGCTGCCGCTGACAAAGTAGAGGCGCTGAAAGGGAGAATAGATGGTCCCTCTAGGGCCATGCTAAAGTCGATCTGGCTCTCGGTACTCCATGTCTAGGACCCGTGGGCCTCGAGACATGATCTCCTAGTTATCCCTAAAAGTGTGGGATAACAAGACCGTAATCCTTTTACCTCCTAAAAGAAGTTACCACTAAGAAGCAACCACATGTAATCAAGTATATTCTTGGAACAACGGAGGGTTGTGCTCTTTTGAAATCACCACAGTCTTTTAACTTATAACCCCAAAATCATGAAAGTGGCCAAGTAAATCAATTCGAACTCAACAAAGAAGGCATAGGCAGATGTCTCTTAAAACTTTATTGCAGAGAGGTAACAAGGGTTGGTCTAGACAAGGAATAATCCTTGAAGACACAGAGAGACCATGCCTCTTCCAAACACCAAGGAGGTCTATAACCTTCGAAACAATTTTGATAGTGAGGCTTACCAACATATCAGTCAACCACTACAATAGAGATGAGAGGAGCGAACGCTTAAAACACTTGTTAAAATAATGCCAGAGCACAACCCGCGGAATTCGATACATATACAGGCTTCCAATTAATATTCTGGGCAATACAAAGATTTGATTGTGAAATGCTTTCGACGATAGTTACCGTGAAGAAAAACCATAACATGCAATAGCTCGTGGCTCGACCAAATATAGCAAGAACAATACCACCGTCGACAGTTACATTGCAACTTGGAGAGTGGATCACAACAACGACCAAGACAAAAAAGGGGAGACAACAACTGATACCCAGACTGGTGGTAAAACCCCACAAAAATAAAACTCAGAGCTCGTTGCACCATTATCATCATTTTTCACAGAGAATCATCATAAAAACCAAAGCTGACCGATATTTCCTTAAATCAATAACCAATGTGAAGACTTTACAAAGCAATAACAACCATTACTTTCCTTCAAAATGCCAACATTCCACAATAATCATAGAGAACACCATAACACAACATTGATACCCAGTCGAAAACTCAAGAAAAACACAGAACTCATGCAATCCTGAGCCAACCAAATGATTCATAATACAGAGAGTCCATCATGGATGAAAAGCAAGGAGCCATACCTGGAAAAATCGCTTCAAGGAAGAGTTGGCCTGTGTTTTTCCCTTTCAAAACATGAAATCGCGGAGCTTCCACAACCAACAGAGCCAAAATGCAACTATGTCTAGGGTGACAGGCTCAGGGGTGGTTTGTAGTGACGTGCAGTAAATGCACGTCGCTTCCTCACCTAGCCCTATTCAATTCAATGTACTAGCCAACCCATTTCCATAACATCAACTATTAAATTCAATACAATAACCATTGCATAGATTTAATGCCATATCCATTGTATAGTGCGCCACCCGAAACACATCAAAACTTTAATAATAACCATACGTTAACATTACCATATGTGCTTTCCATATAACTCTTTAACCAAAATGCATAGTATAACAACTAGGTCCATCACTTCCCATTTGTAACAATTATATATACATTCAAGGTTTATACATAATCCTTTTGCCATAGCCTTATGACTTATCCATATTTTTTTTTCCTTTTGTTTTGAGCTCAAGCTTCCATATCATTTAATTATCCCCTTGCATACAATCATGTGTAAGAACATTAATCAATGTTTAATGTACAACATAACACCTGTAAAACAAAATAATCCTTATATCCACAACACTGTCTTGTATTGCGAGTGAACATCAACAACATTTAGCCACAATGCATCAACCAACCATGTTTTCAAAATGAATGAAATCAACACTGCATCATCAACTGTAGAAGACTGTGTAGGCATCAATATAACAACAAAAAACCTATAAGCGTAACACATTCATCATATCGCCTCTAGTTTACAAGGGGGTTCCACCTACTAGTTAATTATTATCATCATAAATAAATAATAGAGCTTAGCAATCCTTTGCGGGCAGTATTCATCGTTAAGATTTTAATCGTCAACAAGGGTGAGCACATAGTACTAGAGTTACATCTTTTATCTCACCTATGGTAGACTGCTGTTGATTATTATAGGAGAGCATACTCCTCGCGTTTTCATTGGTACAAGAGAGGCCTATATCTTCCATAATAATTTTGGACATAAGCTCGGGCCAGATCCACCATCTATCAAGAAACAATGAACTATTTTGTCCATAATTTTTACAGAAATATAGAAAGGTGTTGACCACAATTTGGTCATCTATATTTCCCGCTCTTGGATTTATAAAAAAAAATGATATCAGAAGATGAAAATTTTTGAACTATTATAAGTTCATTGTGTATCCCTTAGTCTCAGCTTCACCATGCATTTTTCGGATCAAAAATCCGAGTTCATATGCTCAAGACATCCATGTTTAAAGTTTAAGCAGAAAATGACGTCTCTTCCATATAAAATAAAACTAATTTCTCGAACACATATCCAAATTTTTTCGCGCCCAAAACTCTTATTTTATTCTTGTTTTATTTTTGTGTTGGATTCAAAAACCATGAAAACCTTCTATAGCATCTCTTACAAACACCTGTCATGATTCTCCACTCTTCTTTTTATCATCTCTTCCATACTTAGTTTCATTTTCGATTTTTTCCATTTCCCACACACTTTTCACCTATTTCCCTACACTTAGTTTTTTTTTAATTTACTCCCTCACATTCCCATACTTAATTTTATTTTGGAATTTTTTGGGGTTGGACTCATCGTACCTCACTCAGCCCTCCCCTCACCCTCATGAGTCCGCAAGTCCTAAACTACCTACCTTTCTCCCCTCTTTACAATATTTTCTTATTGTAAAGAGACTTCTTGCTATACATAAAGATTATATTAGGTCATTGAAGACCATATCATTTGATAAATTCAAGCAATAAAGACCTAGGGGTTGCTTCCTAAAGCATTCTCCTAATCCAAGATATTCAAGTTATATCTTTTAGCCAAAGAGGAGTACCACCTCTCTAAAAATACAGGAGGATTCATATCCTCGTGAGGTTGCCATTTCGATCCTGACGGATTCAAGCGTCAACAAAAGGGTTTTTTTTTACAGGGTTTCTAAAATTATTTACACCTATTCTATTTACATTTGACTCATATCCATCATAATTTTCAGTCAAATTAAATACTATGGAAGTTTTACCTTCCATGAAAATTTTAAGATGTTGTTGTTGTTCCAGGATGACAACCATGTCCATGAGAGAAGCATGGGCCTTAATACTAGCTAACTGATTGAGAATATTATATTTGGATGGAGGGAAAGGAGTTGACACTCCTTGACCGTTTGAAGAACTGTCAACTTGGGGGTTTGCATCTTGGGATGATGAGCTGAGAGCAAAAGTGGTTCGAGAATAATCAACTTTACTCTTATTAATGTAAATTTTATTTATAGTTTTTGTTACCATGCGATCATCTTGTGGATCCAAATCCAAGACAACAATAATATCATCAAGTTTTTATCCAAAGATTCAGTCTCTAACATTTCTTTTTACCTCACAAGTTGTTTCATCATCATTTTCTTCACAAAAATTGCACCAAGCACGAGACATTATAGCCTTGGGTTGGAAGATATTATCATTTGGGTTCCTGAAGGCTATTCGGGAAGAAGACTCAACATAAATGGAAATTCCTCTTTTCTCATAAGTAGTCATTCGGTTATTCATGTCTTGCATAAGCTGCAAGACTGTAGATGTATCAATTTGTCGTACATAATCTCCTTTGCGGAGACCAATTCTTTCTAGCTGCTCTTCATACTCTAGACAAGTCTGAAGTGTATATCTGATACTTTCTATAGTCTTTTCTTCCAATATTTAATGATAGGAAGAGGGTAAAGCATTGTAATAGTGCATGAAAACCACTTGGTTCTCGGGGCCGATCAGTTCAAGAATTCGATTGTACAACTTGGTGAAACGAAGATTAAATGATTTTATAGTCTCACCGTTGTTATAGATAATATTATTGTATTCCTTTAATTGATCAATTGGGCTTTTGGGTTGCCCATATGTCAATTTAAATGAGTAGACCAATTCTTCCCATGTGGAAAGGATTATAAGCAGCGAGTCAAAAAAATATGCAACAACCTTCCCTTCTAGAGAGTTGACGAATAAGCACAGACATGTACCGTTGTCATTCGGCCCTATATTATGGAAAGCATTAGAAAAGGATACTAAGTGTTCATTAGTAGTAATAGTACCATTTCTCGAAAACTTAGGCAAATAATATTTAAACTTCGAAAGGGGGTGAGGAGTTGGTGTAAGATTTAGGCCGGGAGAAGATACGTGCCACATGGTGGTGATAGCATCTTTTTTTTTTTGTGACTGGCGGAATTAGAAGCTCATGGTTCTCATACTCGTGTGACATGTGGTCAATTCCCGTTTTCTACCTCTATAACCTCTAGGTGTGTCCACACATCCCGCAAGCATGGGGCACGAGTAAATCGGGGTGAAAATTGAACTTGAGACCTCATTTTTACATTTCCTTCCATTTACGCGACACTTGCCAATCGGTCTACACCCCTGCGGGCTTGGTGGTAACATATTATTCAAATTGAAAAAGACTATATTTTTTAATGACTTTATCTGAATTAGTTCTAGATTGGACTGGAATTTGATGGCTATAAATGCCACCAATTACAGATGAAACTGAAGGTGTTGAAGAGGAGGAACCTCTGGTACCACTACCGCTACCAGAAGATGTCATTTTAAAAGTGAAAGGGGTTATATGTACAGTAGAACTAGAAGAATCAAATAAGGTTCATCAGAGATTAGTTTGTTGGATTTGTAAGATGACCTTTCTCCTCCCTATCTAAGATATAGGATAAACTTCAAGAGATAAACCTCTTGTTTTTTAAGAAGAACGAGAGTTGGAGGACATGTGAAAATGACCTAATGTGGAGGTCGATTTATGGGCAGCCTTTGTCGGGCCTCCCATTGTTCATGTATTCTGACGTCTCTGCAAATGAGTTCCTAAGAATTATGCTAAGCACGACTGTTAGCAGTTTCTAAAATGGTATTAAATAAATTCAAGGAAATGCTAGTTTGATCATAAATACCATCACCGATATTAGGATGTCTAGTAATATGTACAATCATGGAAATAGTTAATTAAAACTAAAATAAGAACAAAAAACAAAAAACAAAAAACAAAAAACAAACTAATTACATAAATAAATATACAACAACCGGAGAGATATGGAAAAGATCTCCCCAGTATGGTCACCGAATAAATGTTGAGGAAAAGGTATAAGGAACCTCACTCCAACATTTTCGAATCTTACTTGGCTAGGGTAAGACAGTTGGGATTATCACCCGGGGCTTATAGCCTTAGACAAAATTATCAGTTGATTCTCAAGTAAGAATTGCAAAACCATCAAACCATCAACTTTTATCTTCCTCAAAAGAAGTTGTGGTAGTTTCAAACTACCTTTAGTTAAGTCATAATTGACTTAATATCAGCTCGGGACAATAATAATAATAATAATAATAGGTAAAGGGTTTATTAAACAATAACTAATAGGTGGGACCTCTGATCCTTTTTGTCCTTTTAAGTTTGATTTCCTCCTTGTTGCTTCATAATTTATTTAAAGAATAAATCATGGCACCTCATAAATATGCACAAACAATCACTTTTATCATCCCCATGTATCTCTTGAAATAATCCACACACACACACACACACACACATACTCACCAAATAAATAAAATGTATTTTTCACCATGAAAAACAATTATTGATTGGTTTTCCAAAAATGAAGTTGTCCCAAAAGTCAAAACAAAAACAAACTATTCACCACCAGAAACAAACATAAAATATCAAAAGCCATATTTATTGTGTGAAGCAGTCTGCCTCTTCTCACTGCTTGTTGCCCTTCCTGCTTTGTTTGTTGAATGAGATTTATCAGTGAGTGGTTGATTAGATGATTGAGGATGAACTTCATTGAGAGTTGGAGAAGGTTCAATGATTGGTTGGTCATGCGAGGTGAATGACTTAGAGGAATCATTTGATGACTTAGAATGAGTGACCACTTTTTTATCCTTTCTTGACATAGGCTCATGGATGGTTTTATTGAGTCTTTTGCTTGCATGAGAGGATTGAACATGGGATGCAACATGATCAAACTGTTGGGCCATCCATCATGATGAACAATATCCTACCAACCATCATGATGAACAACATGGGAATGAAAAATATCATGCCAGCCATCATTGATAGGAATCTTTGCCTGGAGGGACGCATGAGATGGACCATGAAAATTAGAAAAACTCGAGTGAGGTTGGAAAGGAGGCCTTTCTGGTCTAGGATATGGATAAAACCCTCCTTGACCCAATAAGTTAAAGAACCCAACTTGGAATAGTTGATTTAACTCTTGAGTATCAACATCAAAATGAATAGAAAATCTAAGTCTCATGTTGCCTCTTTGCCAAAAATTATTTCTTCCTGTTCGCCCAACTCTGCCATGGCTTCCTCTGTTAAAGAAACTCATTGTCTGAAAGAAATCTTAAATCAGAATATGAAACAAGAAAGAATAATCAACCTTCAATTTATTTGCCTAAAGACAAATTTAAAAAATTGGCTCTTATCAGTCCACACACCAACATGCATGCAATCAATCCATTACTCTCCATGTATTAATCATAGTCATTCTTCCAACTTAGATCCACAACTGTCATTATCTAGAACATGGATTTTTAATGAAATATGGGATGTGATTGGGTTTGTAATGAATGAAAAGTGTAATGCATGAAAGAGGAACAATGGTTATTGTTTTAAATAATACCAATTCTTAATCTAAGATCAATTTTATAATTATATCACCATCTTCACTCAACTATTGATTTCATTAATACTGCTCACTGTTCTTCTTCAAAATCTTCTCTTAATAGTTTTTCCAAATTACATGGATTCTATAGAATCACATTTTCTTTTTTAAAACAAAACATGGGAATACAAATGATTTTGGGAAGAATGAGGGCTTTATAATTTGCATAAAGTGAAATTATGGACAAGACATGAGAATGATCAATGTTCTTTTCTGTAGAGAACTTATCAACCACTAATCATCAACTAGTGTGAACAATTCCAAGCCTCAAAATATAACCCTGTACCTTTTCCTAATGATTTTTTGGGAGTCCATTTCATTAATCAAATGTATTAACAACATTATGAAATTCGTCCTTATAAGTTCCTATAAGACCATATCCAAACTCTTAAAATATATCCATTTAAAATTTGTTTTACCGAAATACTTTTTCCATAGCATTCATCACAACAACATAGTGAATCCAATCAAACATCAACCCAACATGACACAAGCTAAATTTGATCGAATTATTCGAACTAATTCTCATCTCTGTCTACATATTGATGATATAAATAATGTCTAAACCTGGGTGTCTTCAAAATATTTGTAAACAGTTAGATTTGTTCGAAAACACATGTATTCCAATAGAGGACGAACACCTTCAGTAACCACTCACATAACCAGATTAAAGATCAACACACCGATGTTTTCACATGGTAAAACCCCTACGGGGAAACATCCACGACCCCAACCAACACGACCACTTGGAGCAGTTTATTAATGCAAAGAAAAAGATTACAAAGAGATTTTACAAGAGAGTTTCTCACAATCGATCATCGACAAATAGCCCTCCATGCTCTTTAAATAGAGATCATGGACCAATCGGGTGTTAAGCCACAGATCAATGGCTGTTAAGATCGAGAAGAGTATGAACCATTGGATCACTCTATGTCGGGAACATATCGTGACCGTCAAATTTCCTAACTACAAATGCACACTAATGCATACTAAAGAAACACATTAAGAAACACACTTTTACCTAATGACACATTAGACCAAGTAGATCTTAACTAACTCCTAAGTGTCTAAATATCCTAACATCCCCCCTTAAGAACAACTTGGGATAGGATTGAAGGATTTACAATTGTGACACAATAGGAGACGGAAGGAGGCATTAGAGCCTATCCTCCCTTAATGCCAACTTCCTAAACTCCTAACATAGATCAAAGTTTGGAAAAATTTACTTCTGTAAGAGACTTTGTGAAAATGTCTGCAACTTGATCTTCTATAGGGAAAAAGAGAACTTCAATAACTTGATCATGAATGAGCTTTCTGATGAAGTGCATGTGTAGCTCGATGTGTTTTCTACGTTGATGTTGAACTGGGTATTTTGCGAGCTTGATGGCACTCTGATTATCGCACCAAAGGCTGGGTGGATGCTGTTGCTTGAATCCAAACTCTGAAAGGATATTTCGAAGCCACAAGGCTTCCTGACTTACATTTACCGCTGCTCGATACTCTGCTTCTGCTGAAGAAAGTGAAATAGCCTGTTGTTTCTTACAGTCCCAAGTGACAGGTCCTGAACCAAGGCTGAAAACATAACCTG
>ML825338.1:0-13888 GCA_009831015.1 Picea engelmannii | reverse complement strand
GAGATGTCCAGATGGTTTTTTCAGGGTCGGTATCACATGTATAGTCTAGGAGCTCCTCATCCTCATAGGCCATGATGGCTGGGAGAGGTAGGAGGGTCCTCCGGCAGGTTGATGCAACCTAACGTCATGTGCACGCTGAGGAAACCCTAAATCTCTAAAACTGTAGAAGAAAAACATAGATTCCCCATGAAGTGTCAATATCTTCTTTAGCTCCCCATTGATAATAATTAATATGTATTAAAATCAATTTTAACTATTAACCTTATAAATTTAAATTAATCACCCTAAGTTATCTTATTATTTATATAATCAAATAATTTGAAAATAATTTTTTGAATCTTTTTAATTTTATGAAGTAATAATTTTTTTTTTTTTTGTTTGTTAATTTGTGCGGGACCTGTTGGCTACGTGATTAACCTGTGGCTTGAGAAACCGTGACTCAGGGGCATCTAAGCCATCAAAATCACCCGGGGATCGCACCCAGCCTGAGCCACACCAACCCTTAACATGGTTGGATTTTTTGTCCCCGCAGGTTTCAAACCGGTGACTTTAACATCACGGAGTAGCTTAACAACACACTCCATCACCGACTGTCCTACACCTCGGGGACATGAAGTAATAAATATTAACTTCACCCTAAAAATTAATATATTTATGAATAAGTAAATATTAACTTCAATCTATCTATATGTGTGTGGGTTAACTAACTATGCATGATACATATAACCTATAAAATGGTTAGATAATTATAATTTAACTTAACTCAAGTCGATAAAGGGTTAAAACCTTCAAGTCACTCAACATAAGTTACTATTATAATTTGTCGATATGTTAATTAGTTGGTAGGATTTTTCATCTAAATAGCCATTGTATTGGTTATCATCTAAATAGATTAAAAATATTGTACAAGCTAAATTTAAGGAGAATCTATGGTGTACTAGAGAATTAGAGGATAAAAGAAAATTAAGATATTACAAGGATGTGGTTAACCCTAACCTTGAAGATCAAAAGTATCTTTATGTTTTGACTAGCGTAAAGAAGAGAATCAATATTGCTAAAATAAAAACTAATTCTCATGAGGTGCATAATGAAACTGGGCATTGGGAAATCCTCAAAACACCATGGCAAGAAAGAATTCCACCTTTGTGACACCAAGAGGGTTGAAGATGAAAAACACTTTCTCCTAGAGTGCCCTGCGTAAACCCAAATTAGATCTCAATTTCAAAATATTTTTCACAATACCGACCTTCTTACCCTTCTAAGTCATCAAAACTTTAGTGATCTTGGAACACTTGTCTTAATACTTTTCAAACATTGAAATAAAATTTTAAAGAAATTCAAGTAATCTCTTACTTTTCTTAAGGTCCAATAAACCGATTTTGATCTCAATAAACATTAACCACCACCACCACACACATATATAATAATGCAATATTCACAAAACTATTAATAATCTCAAATATACTACGATAATAATAAAAAATGATTGTATTATATAACAACCCATTAGAACAATAGTAATATCTATCAAGTTATGAGAGTATCAAACAAAGCTCAACTTTGAAAAGCCTTCAAAGCTTAATGGTGCATGGATTATTATGAAAAGTGTTTTGTAAGGGTAGGATGAGTAGCTCAACTATAAGGAAGCTAAGTGAATTCCAAAGGCTACGTGTTCCAGTGAAAAATTCATTGTAGTGATAAGTTCTATATGTTGGGATGAGATAAAATTGAGGGGAGTTGTATTTGTTTATTGATATTTTATAAATGTTGTCATTGAAAGTTTGGAGTCAAAAACATTGTCATGAGTTGATATGATCCAACAACTGTAGGGTTAGTGCAAACTAATACCTCACATTCATGACATGTTAATTACAATAGAATATAGAAACAACAACAATTTGTTGGTTAGGAGTCATTATTAAAGGTACATGAGCAACTTATTAGAACATCCTCTAAAACAAATAAAATTGAATAAGCTTATGAAATGCATTTATTTTTATGGAAAATTGGTATAATTTAGAAAAAATCATGTTCATCTAACATTGTTATGTTACTTTTCCTTTAAAATATATTGTATATGTTTGTGTTAAGACATTGATTTAGTATCAAAATGACGAAATTTCTTCAAAGAATTTTTAACAGTTGTAGATAATAGTTAGTTCTTGTTCACCACTTAGTTTTTCCATATTTTTTAATGTTAACTTTATATATTTTTAAAATTAATAAAGTCAATGAAGCCCTAAAATTATGAGGTCAAGTGTTAAGACTGCAATTGAGGGTCTTCACATAATCAATCGTTTTTATTTTTATTTTTTTAGCATGTCTGTACTTGTGCACCATACAATTTGTTTTCCATTTGGATGAGGCAATAAAAAGTTACGCTATAAAAAAATACCTATGCATTTTAGAATTAAGATATATGTACAAAAAACAATATTAATAAATAGAAAGAATTATTTTTTTCTTAAAAACACTTATATTTAAAATCTATATACAAATCGTTATAAGTGTGTGCAATTTCATTAGCAATGAATATGTCGATCATATTTAAAAGCATAGTTGAAAACATGGATAAGAATAGGTGATCCAAAAATGATCCAGAGAAGGCTAAGAATAACTCAGAACTCACAGAGGCAACTCAGAATGCTCAGAATGGCTCCAACACACAGAGAAAGGGAAAAATTTCTAAGTCCCCAAAACTCAGTGAAAATGACATGATCACGAAGAGCGCGTCACAAGATTTCTAACGACACAAACAAAGTTACGAATTGAAATATATTCACGATCAAAGTTTGGTCAACCTAGCCTAGTCAATAGGGGATGAGTCAGCATTCGTACGAACGACATCATCATCCGTACAATGCACATGGAAGAGCAGGGAAGTGACATGTGGCATGTTGACATCAACATGATGATGTGGCAGCAACAGAGGCTACCACGTGTCACCCAATTATTGGCTTTTTGAATCGATCCATGGACTAGTCAGATCATGCCACGTGGCAGTCTGTACGATTGACGTGGCACTAATGTGAAGTGATGACTTGGTAGGTGGAAACATGGCCCAATGAGGGGCTTCCACGTGGCCCAATCATGGTCTTCCATGTGGCAGGCGAGAAACTCCCAAGGATGACTCGTGAACAAATTTCGAAAATAAAAAAAATTGGCGGTTCCGCCAATCTGGCAGACCACACGAACTTTGGAAACAAGTTGGAAGAGCTTATAGCGACCCCACTAAAGTTACCGATGGATCAATATGTATTGCAAATATATATAACCAACACACCAAAAACGGAATCCGTGGGATTCAACCCCGAAACCTTCTCCTAAGCCTAAGCCTTAATACATCCGCCCATAACCACTATGCCACGGGTACCACTTGGTACATCCGCCCACAATTATTATTAAACAGGTGCATTCCGCCCAACTACGAGAGAAGGGGCGCGGATCATACAACGTGCAGGCATGCTTTTCGAGGCGATACAATCATTATTGCAGGTTTCATAGGGCATAAAAACCGAGACAAAATTATTCTTGGGCCTGGGAGTGCCGGAGTCAGATCAGAGCGTGGAGACAATCATTTTTGGGTAATTCGACGCCACAAATTCAATGGTACTGTCTGTTTTATGATCTGAGCATTATTTATGTAACTTGATTTTAGAATGAGGTATACTTATGTATTTTGCCAAATTCTTTTGCTGAGTTAATGAAAGAGCCTACCCATTTGAGAGTAGGACCTGGAGACGTAGTCCACCAGGGAAGAAATTCGTTATCAAGTTTTTGTGTTCAGATCTGATTCTTATGTCTCTTCATTTTGAGTTTTCTCTTCTTTAATGGTGCACTTTAATTTATTCTCATTTAATGCAATTCTTTATGAGTCACGATGAAAAGATCTCGGATCAATAGGAAAGCTTTAACATTAGAACCTATTTTCCTCTCTAGGGCATAGTCCTATTAGGGCCATCCTCTTTATGCAAAACCATGGCACTCAAAATACCACTTGGGGGTCAAAGACCCCTTAGGGGGAATTTGTCATGGTTGGAGGCCTTGTTCATAACAGTTGAGGACTAGAAGGTTCATTTTTTGTGTAAGGCCCTTGTTTTCCTTTTCGACCACTGTCTAGACCCCTAGACCCATCACTAATGCCTAAAACCAATTAATGGAAACCATATCCCATATCCCACTTAGAGGACTTATGTGTTGGTACAATGACACATTCAAGGTTTTTGAGCCTGAGAAGATTCAATAATATCCCTTGGCACTTGTTTTCCTTCATCAACCATGTTGAAGGTCTTGTGACCCATCCTCGATGTGCAAAATCTTATAATGGTATCCATATCCAACGTTGATGCCAAAGAACCCCCATAGAGGGTTTATGTTGTGGTTTGTAGGTGTTGTTGATGGTCATTGGGCTCAAGAAGAGGCATCCAGGTCTTAAGGCCTAATTTTTTTCCTCCCATGACTATAGTGCTAGAGCTTTAGAAGACCTCCATTTAAGGCTTAAGCCCATTATCCACCCCCCAACTCCCTAACCATATTTAGACCTCGAAGACCATTTCTAGTGCACAAAACCTACTCATGGCACCCATAGCCCACTAAAATGTTAAAGAACCCTAATCATGGCCTAGAGAATGACTCATGGTGTGGACCTAAGACAAATTCGTGTTTAGGGCACGCATTGTGGTTTAATCATGGAGCCCATATGCCTCTAGTATGCCAGAGATATCGTATAAGGGTCTCATGTGGTCTTTCAAGGTTGCATTCAACACTATAGTCATGGAAGCTTTATGGGTAATAGGCATTGTTCATGGTGATTGAGCCTGAAAAGCATCATTTAGGGAACAAGGCTCATTATTGTCCTAACGTGACCTTAGATAAACCTCTATACACATTCATGGTGCACAACTAACCTAGTGATGGTTTTCATAGCACCCTTGGAAGTGATTATTAACCAATAAAGGTTAGATGCAAAGGTTCAAGGACTTGTCCATGGAACTTGAGCCAGATAAAGGGTTAGGGATAAATGTTCTTGTTTTCCTCCCTTAATTATGGTGATGGAGTCGAGACCCATCCATGATGTCCAACACCTAATAATAGTGTCTATATTTAATTCAAATGTTAAGGAATCCCTAGACAAGGCTCGTGTCATGGTTTCTATGTGTTTTTCATGGTTCTCAAGCTCAATAAGGTTCAATGGGGCTAGAGGCCATTGTGTCCCCCTCTGACCATGTTTATGCCTCGCCACATATTTCTAGTGCACAAAACCTACTCATGGTGATTGTATCCCACTCGAAGGCCAAAGACCCCTTGCAAAGTTCCTATGTGTTGATTCAAGTACTTGTTTAAGGCTCTTGATTTCGAGCAGCTTCGATAAGATCCTAAGACACTAGGTTTTAGTCTTTGATGATGGTCAAGGCCCTACAAACCATCCATGCTCATGCGTGATGGTTTGAAGACATTCTCATGGAACTTGAGCCCGATAAGCTATGTTTAAGTCCAAAGGCTCTTGTTTCCATACCCAAACCAATATCAAGGGCATGAGGATGTTGTTTCCATACCAAAACTATGGTCAAGTCCTTGAGACCCATCCATGGTGTGTGAAACATCTTAACAACACCCATATCTAACTCTTAGGGAAAATACCCCTAGCGAGGGCTTGTGTCACTATGTCTCGAGTTTGTTCATGGTGCTTGAGGTGGAGAATGCTCAATTAGTACTTCAATCCCTTCTTTACGCCCTTAATCACGTAATCACGTGGCATGATCTAGACCCATTCATGTTGCACAAAACCTATGACACCCATATCCCACTCGAAGGCTTGCAAAGAACCCATACAAAGGACTCATGCGTTGGTGTGAGGACTCGTTCAAAGCTCTTGAGCCTTAGAATAAATGTTACTATGTATTGAAAGTAGTGATTCCCTCAATCACACTTAAATGTTGTGTTTTTTCTTATAATTCCAACATGAACTCCTCCATGTTTAAAGGTTTCTTGTAAAGCTTCATGTGGCCACTAACAAGGAGTGGAGTGCTTTGTTGATGAAGTGGTCATGCCATCAAATTCATTTCCATTGAAAAAAATTAGTACAAAAGAGTCATTTCACTTAAATCTTGTCCAAATAATTGAGTTGGTTAACCCACTGTCTCTATGGTGCAAAAATCTCAAGTCCCAATTCTGTTGTTGTTCAGAGAGTTTTGATCTCAAATTCAATGAGCAGAAATACATTCTGTCCATAAAATATCTCATAAGGAGTGAAACCAATGATGGTCTTCAAAGTTGTGTTGTAAGCCCTGTTATTACTCAAACTCTCGCTAAAGGGAAATTCCTACCCTCTGAAGGAGAGCCTAGGCGTAACTACTAGGAAATCCACCCACTCCTCGATGACCTTGCCTCTCGCTTTAAGGATAAGAGATCAGACTTCCTAACCAAAGGGTGGTGTTCCTAAAGAGTCAAGCTAATCTAGGTCATTTAGTGAAGAAGGAAATATCTTCTAACTTGGCTTGACGAAGACTTTATCTGTTTGACACTACCCACTCTCAAAGATACAATGCAAGTTTTGAAAACATGAATAGGTAGATCAAATATTCAATTATGAAGAAGCTTCGAGTGAGATTAAACTCCGATGAGTGAGCTTATTCAAAATTATGCTTTGAAAGTGGTGAACCAAGCCGGTTCACCAGGTAAATACCCAATGTAGGTAGGACAATAGGTTATAATCCATAAAGGATAATATATTAAATAATAATGTATATGAATATGATATGATGAGTACAATAAGAATGAGGGCCTTATATACCCACGTAGGGGTGCCCTTTTGTGAAGAGACGTGATCTTTCACTTGGAAGGTGTCTCTTCATTATTATTCATTAACTATTTATGATGTATTCATACTTATTATTATATATCATGTTCATAACTTTGCCTTCCCCTTAAAAATGCTTTGTACTCAAAGCATACTTTATGGAAGACTTAACTCTTGCTCAGGATTGTAATATTGTCTCCTTATTCTTTATTCCTGAATTAGTGACGTTGAGGACTTGAAATGATAGAATCTTCTAAACGCTGAGTAGAACTGTCGAACTGTAAGGGAGTCTGCCCACCCTAACTCGATCTTCTGCAAAAATAGGCTTTTATAACATTCTTGTAGAAAAATTGATGTATTTCGACTCTCCTGATAAATTCTACCTTGAGCATCATTTGTAATGGAGGTAATAATTTTTGACATATCTGTCATTTGTTTATGTGGATACCTTGACTGGTTGAAGTATCAATTTTTGTGATTAGGATGTCTATAAGGCATGCTTGCAATCTGATCTTTACTTCGTGTACTTATAGCTTCTTCTTGATTATATTTTGGAATTGAGTCTTCTTCATAGCTCTAGCTTGATTCTACTTGGATATGTGAAGACCTCTTTACGTCAACTGAATTTGCAAACTTTTGGGTTGTAAGGTTGATTGGGTATGTATTAATTCCCTTATCCATAATCTTGTTTTTTTCATTTGAATATTTCTCTATATCCATAAGTTCAGTCATTGTCTCTTTATCCACCATTGGTTCCTTATTGGTAAGTTGTTCTAACTTGTCTTGTACTGTCTTCTAATCACTCTTTAGCTTCTTAATCTGGGTGAGTAAACTTTGATTATGGGCTTTTAGGTGACACATTTCTGCGTCTTTGTCTATGAAGATTTTGTCACATTCTTTTTGGATTTCAAGTATTGACTGTTGTTTGTATGACAGTAGTATTTTGGAGATCTGATCAAGATATTTTGATGTAGATATTGAATCTGACTTCACTGAGACGTCATGTAATTTTATTTTTTCTTCTTGTAGGAAAACATTATTTTTTTGTTGTTGTCAAAGTTTAATATTAAGCTACCCAACGTCTCTAACCAAGTCGAGCCGAGGATTATATCAACCTCTTTTTCATATATAATTGTAACCTCGAAATTCGCTACGAGTGTCAACGGTAAGTCTTTGATGTCATATTTATTGCCAAAAAAAAAGTTTTTTGTTTCGATTACATTTGTCTTTGGAATTATTAATTGATTCGCCAAATGCCAACTTCTTTTTCTTGAATATTTCCTCTAAATGTTAATAATTTGATGCATCTAGTTAGAATATTTTTACCAGAAAATATTACTTCATTAAAATCCATTTTTTAATTTGAATTGACCTTATAATTATTATAATATCCCTGTAATAATAATAAGACTTAGTCTTCTTGACTTAATTGATATCTTCCTTTAATACTCCTTTATACTCTTTTAAGAAAATAATCCTTGATAATTATTCTTTTTATATAGAGAGTTTAAAAACTTTGAATATTTTCTTATACTTGACCGAAAGTAATTTTATATTCACTTAATCTCTTTATTTTTCTTGGTAATTAATGAAAAATAATTTAATATTACCTTCAAAAGAACTCTTGTAATTATACTCCTTCCTTAACTCATGAAATTTGTGAACTTTTAAAAGAACCTTTTTTTTTAATTAAAACTTTTGACCTTTTTATTATATATCCTCATTTTATATTTTTCACCATATATTCTTCACTTCTTAAAATTAATATAACGTAGAAGTTAATTAATTTTCTTTTTCCTTTCTGTTTTGTTTTAACAAAGGTCACGACTTTTTGTTAAACAATGTCAATTTACCCTTTTACTTCTATGTCAATTGTAGGGTTACTGCACTTAAAATCGTACACAAAATGTTGTACAAAATAACTTGTGGTTGCACGGTTGTAAATGGTGGATATTGATGTAAGTGTTGGCTGGTAATAATATTTGTTTTTATTATTTTATTTTTCTTTATAATAGGAAAAAATATATTCTTTTCTTTTTCCTTATATATATATATATTCTTTATTTTTTTTTATCATATATATATATGTATTTTATTTTTTTTATATGGCAAAAAAACTTCTTGTTCAAAAAATTCTTGAGATATTTAATTCTTGTGCTGAAGTAAGAGAGCTTGAATTTACTCAAAAATTTGTGGTAGTTTAAACCATTCTTTTACACTTTCTTTCTTTTCAATATCTTTGTTAATGCAAGGTGGAAGAAATCTCTTTACTTTANGTGCTGAAGTAAGAGAGCTTGAATTTACTCAAAAATTTGTGGTAGTTTAAACCATTCTTTTACACTTTCTTTCTTTTCAATATCTTTGTTAATGCAAGGTGGAAGAAATCTGTTTACTTTAATTTTTTTTTTTTTTTTTTGCAATTTAAATTTTGGGTAATAGTTTATTTTTCTTCAATATTGTATTCTGCAGCCGAAATTAAAGACTTCAAATGGCCAAGGTCCTATTATGGTCAAGGACCAAAAAATTTAGAGAAAATCTATTTGTGGCCAAAAGCCTCTGATACCACTGTGGTGAACCAAGCCGGTTCACCAGGTAAATACCCAATGTAGGTAGGACAACATATTATAATCCATAAATGATAATATATTAAATAATAATGTATATGAATATGCATGATGGGTACAATAAGAATGAGAGCCTTATATACCCACACATGGGTGACCTTCCGTGAAAAGATGCAACTTTTCACTGGGAAGGTGTCTCTTCATTATTATTCATTAACTATTTATGATGTGTTTATACTTATTATTATATATCATGTTCATAACATAGAGCCTAGGGGTAACTAATAGGCAAGCCACCCACTCCTCGATGACCTTTCCTCTCGCTTTAAGGATAAGAGATCAGGCTTCCTAACCAAAGGGTGGTGTTCCTAAAGAGCCAAGCTAAGCTAGGTCATTGAGTGAAGAAGGAAATATCTTCTAACTTGGCTTGACAAAGAATTTATTTGTTTGACACTACCCACTCTCAAGGATACAACACAACTTTTGAAAACATGAGTAGGTAGATCAAACATTCAATTATGAACAAGCTTTGAGTGAGATTAAACTTAAATGAGTGAGCTTATTCAAATTTATGCTTTGAAAGTGGGAAATGAGTCTTTCTCATCAAAGTGTAACACAAGTGTTCAATGACACCATGAAACTAAAAGCACTATGTCATACAAGTAGTGTCATGGGATCAGTAGTGTCATAGGATCCTCCTTGAAGAGGGATGTGAAGTAATTGACTTCTTCTACTATGATATCCTTGATATTTATTTCCCATGATCCACCTTCCTTCTCTATTGTTCAAACATAATTTATGTTCTTTTTATAACTGGAAAATCTGTGATTTTTTTTTATGTTTTCATTGCCTACTTGGAGCCATAAAGCCTTGCTTTTCAATCTTTGTTCTTTCTTTTTATTAAGAAGAATATGTCCCTTTTTTTGCTAAAGTTTTATTTATTTATTTTTCTTTATGTTCCTATAGAAAATATACAAACCCTTAATTGTTGAAATGGAATTCAAAAGCTTCCTCCACTTCCTTGAGAACTCTTTCATTCTTCTATTTTGTTTTTCCATTTGCCCATTATATTGCTACCTTTTATTTATTTATTTTTATTTTATTTATATATATTTCCAAGTTTTGTTGGAATTGTATGGGTGCATATTCTCTTAAGGATCCATCATATGGTTCCCATACCTATTTTATATTATTTACAAATTCCTCCGCCTTCAACTAATATGGGCTCAATTTAAAAATACTTGTTGGTTTCTCTTGGGTTGGGGCTACTTCCAATAGTACAGGGCTATGGTTAGAATCCCCCAGAGGTGACCCATTAATGAATTCTAATGGATTATTTTAGGAATGCTTCAAAGATCAAAACCTGATCTAATCATTTTATAATGTAAACCTTTCCTATTCTCTTGTTCCTCCAAGTTGGAGAAAGCCTTGCAGGTTGAATATCCAAGATGCCTACTTCCTTCAATTTAAAAAAAATATATCCTAATAAGTAGACCACTTGTGCAACTGGTCCTCATACTTCTAAATAACCCAAGGTAAAATTTAATTCACCCCCTAACACAACCAAACCATGTTCATTCTAATCCATTTGGAAAATATTGTCCCAATATTCCACACTATCCAAAGAGGGTCTAAATATTTAGAAGGGTAATTTCTTTCCCCGGGTCTAGAGAGAATAACAATGTCCCCAGAGATGTTGAGATTGACCATGAGTTAGTAAGGGAAAAATATTTTTTCTCCACCCAGTGATGTTACCCCCCAATCTCCCTATAACATCAATAAATCTAAAGTCCCAACTCCCAAGTAATTTTGATATACCATGAATGATTTTCTCCCCATTAGTCATAACTTCTTCCAAAAAAATTACAAAAGGATTTGTTGTCGCCATTAAATGTTTTAGGGCCTGTTATCCCCTAGCCTAGGGATAACTAAGGATATCATGTCTCAAGGCCCACAGGTCCTAGACATGGAGTACTGACATCCAAATGATTTAAGCATGGCCCCAGAGGGCCCCTCTTTTCTTCAGTGCAGTCCACATATCACAAGTAGTAGTATCCATCACACAATCTTGGTCCTAAAGTAGCAGTGAGTCTTGCCCCATGAGGTAATGAGTCTGGGTATCATGGTATATATCACTTTGGTTTTTGAAGCACTTGAACATGTTGTATTTGAATCCTTCTTCATTTCATGATGTTTTCTTGGAAATTATGCTCTTTGCCTTGTTCAAATATGGAAGGGTGACACATTTCCCTAGTAAGTTGATTTCCCTTTAGGATGGGTTGCTACTGGGTGGATCTTTGAAGAGTCATCGTTCGTTCCCTCCATACTTACCACTTTCCATATTTATTCCTTCCATCTCCCCTTTCGTTTTTGAGAATTGGGATTGGCTACACTATGAAGGGTTGTACCTTACCTCGTGGGAAGAAGGGGCTAAAGGCCCAGAGGGTAAACGTAGCTGGAAAGAGTTAAAAGAAAATTTTGAAACCTTCGAGATTCTTCGCCCAGAGAACCCCGAGAAAGAAATAAAAATATTCTTAGTAAGAAAAGGGGACCTAGAAGATAACATAAACACTCAAGGTACTAGTTGATGGATAGGAGGTCTCATAACGAGCTGACCTATTATGACCATGTGCATGTAGAGGTATGACATTACCACCCATTTGGTCACCAAAACGGTAGTGGCTCTTGGTGGCATAGACAAAATAAAGAGGGTCTCATTACGAGCCAACCTTCTCATTTTCGTGAAATGTTTGTGGATAACGCTGTCACCTCTAGTCATCAAGCTAGGACAATGGCCCTCAACTATTTCCTTGAAGCACAAGAGAAAGATCAAAAGAAATAAATCTAAGAATAAAAGGTAATGAATGGGATAGGAAACAATTGCATCCATGACAAGGGGCATCTCAGCCTCCACAAAGGCACCCACATGAAAGACTTTACATTTCCCTGTTATCACATGCACACCATGCCCAAATATTTACCCCATGCCACCTCATACACTTACATGACTTGGACTAGATTCCACCTGGGAGACACCCCAAACTTAAAAGAGGTTAGCCCAATAGGACACCCTGAGACCCTCTCCAAAACTAACTTGTGAAATTGCATAACGTCTTTGAACATTTGTTTGGGGTTAAGGGGGGTTTGATGTACATCTTTGTGTAATATAATTATTGGATGTGATTTAAATGCTATGATCCTTGTGACTTATGAAACCATGGATGGCATACTTGTTGTTTCTATAGGACCTTTCCTGATGGACAGGTACACATGAGGGAATGATTAACTCAGACCTTCATGGGGGCTCAAAGCCCACATATGGATGTTGAAACCCGAGCCAGGGGTAAGAAGAGATTGAAAGATTGCACTGGATGAAGGAATGATGTTTTCTTTGAAGGCACTATGGAGGCCTTGTACGTTACCTCTGCAGCCCTAGATGTCACTTGTCAGCTGGGGTTGTCACCTTGGAGGCATTCATGAGGCTATTGGCATGTGTGGGAAAATTTAATGCCTTTGGAGGCCCAACATTTCATCTCCTTTGCCCAACATCCCACACTTGAGGCCCAACGCCACCCTAGGAGGGCATGACGTCACCTTTGGAGGCCTATTTAGATGCAAATTGAATTTATTTTGGTAAAAATGTAATTTTGTAGTAAATTGGCCAGGTCGGCCTTGATATTTTGACCTAAAATAATTAAAGGTCAAATTTTGGTGTAAATAAAGATAAAGTGACATTCATTTTCATCATAACTCTCACTTTGGAGAGTGGAGGTTTGAAATGTTTTCCCTACTATGGGTTATTGGCTAAAATAAAAAGGGACTACCCTTTTAAGGCTTGTTTTTGGCACTTGGACAAATTTTATGAAGTTTTGTGGCAATCTTGCATGGTTTTACATGATTATTCTTGGTGCAAGTAAGTAGATTTTTACTTTGTCATTGTAAATGGTTGTGGCAATGGTTTTCTTGCTCATACAAGATTATAAAATTACATGGTTTAATTAATGCTTGAAGTAAGAAACTTAAAGTGGTAACTTTCTTGCTTTATTGAATTGATCTAGTAACTAGTGAAATCCTATGGCCCTAAAGTGCTAGCTCTCTAGAGGTTTATACTTAGTTATTGTGAAAAATAGTTTTCATCCATAAAAATACAAGAAGAATGAGGTGTTAGGGCCTAAAAGGGCTTGTTATTGCACAATTTGTACTTTCCCAAAGTGCAAGGCAAGTGGATACATAATTGGCATAACCGAGAGTTACCTATCACTGTCACCCTAATAGGAAATCCCTTTCTATTTTGGAGTATGTCAAGGCTACCCCAAGGGAGACATCCCCAGTGACCTGAGGGTTTGAGAAGGCTAAGGCAAATGATAAAATAAAGTCCCTCCCCTCTCACAGGTCACTCAAGTTAAAAGGGTTCTTTAAGTCTTATTGAAGATGAAGCAAAAAAATATTATTGTGTACCTGCCCAGAACAAGACAACAAAGCAAAAGGGACACTTTCCAAGTACCAAAATGATATTAGTGCTTCG
>ML825337.1:42877-52948 GCA_009831015.1 Picea engelmannii | reverse complement strand
GGATCACATGAATTTGATGGCCAACCATTTTCTAGATGAGGTCTCCCTGATTGAACAGTCAAGCAGTTCAGCCATAAATATTGTCGATTAGGAAGAGGATGAACCACCACGAGACACAACCATGCTGATATGGGATCCTGATGTGATCTCATCTTTGGATGATCTGTTTAAGCCTTGGGAACAACCCACAGAAGTCTTGGTAGCACATACACGTAGTAAATGTCAACCCAGCTCGAAAGATACCAGCCTCGCCCGATCCTCGCAAAGTAAATTAATCCCCAATCACTCGAAAATACCTTCCTCCCCCGGTAAGAAGCCTATAAGCATCCATACCTGAGAATCTCCCAAACTAGATTACAACGTGGTCGAAGTTTAAAGAAGCTAAAGGATAATATATCGGGTATGGATATATGTAGAATTCCTCAGCAGAAAGACTCTCTGCTACAAGCTTTGGGCTCTGTAGAAGAATCGACAGCTGGAAATGGTCAACAGAAGAACCTATCCCCAACCTATCCGTTGAGAATCCGACCATAAATACCTACACAGAAGGAAGGAAGGAGAGACCTTTTGTCCCACCCTTCCTTCTAACGTTTGAAGTCTTCAACCAGAATCTTCACAATTGTTTGGTAGATTCTGGGGCGTCTTCTAATGTAATTCCCTTGGCAATTTTAAATAAGTTGGGTGTTGTCCCTCTCCAAAGTGATAATAATGTCATACAACTGGACATAACCCAATTTAAGGTTATGGGAGAACTCAAAGAGGTAATGATCAGGATAGCAAGACATCCTAATTTCATGCAAATAATTGACATCATTGTAGTAGACATCCTAGAGTCATATGGACTGCTGTTGAGTTGGGAATGGTCTGAGAAGCTGAATGGATATTTTAGTATGGAGTAGGTACACCTTTGGTTACCAATAAAAGGATACAAGAACATGATCAAAATTGACAGGGAAAGATATCTGAAGCATACAATCATTGACCTAGAAACCCCGAACGAACCCATGTCTACCAATTTCCTGGTATTGGGAAATTACTCTTGGGATTCCCACTTCGGGGACTTTTCTCCTCTACTGTCCACTATTCCTTTTACCCAAAACTATGAAATAATCTTTCAAGAAGAACCGCTGACACCAATAGGGAACACTCTCTTTTGCCAAAATCCTGCAATTGAGCTTACGGGACAAGAGATCGGTAAGCAAGAAATCAATATAGAACAAGGAAAGAGAGATTGTCTTTCCCATATTTGGACCCTCTACTTTGATGGATCCAAATCACAACAAGGGTCAGGAGTAGGGTGTATCCTTATCAATCCTAAAGGCCGATGTTATTTCCTATCCTGTAGGCTAGAATTAAAATGTACCAACAACATTGTCGAGTATGAAGCTCTAGTACAAGGGTTAAGGAAAGCCATAGATTTGGGTGTCAAGGAATTAAAGGTTTTCGGTGATTTTGAGATTATTGTTAGGAAAGTGAGGAACACTATACATTGAAATTCGCCTCATCTTAAGAATTACAAACAGGAGGTGCATAGGCTAATAGAGCGCTTTGATTCTTTTAATATTACCGCAATACCTCGAGAAAAGAACATTCTTGCCGACTCCTTAGCCACAACCACTTCCAATTTGTCACCTTTAGAAGATTATGAAGCTTCCTGATTCACTGTAGAGCTTCTCTACAAACTTTCGGTGCCAAACAACATTTCTAATTGGGAATTTTTTGAAGGTGATGAGAAAATCATAAACTTCTTGACCAACCAATACAATTTCAAAGATATAGCCATAGATGATGAAGAGTTTCAAGAGAAAAAAATTGAAACTAATCCCCAAGCAGGACAAGATGTCAGAAAATTGAAGGCTCACACAATCCCAAGGGGGATAGATAATCTAGAGAGTATGTTTGATCTAAAGGATCGTTTTAAAGGACCCAAAAACATGAAGACTAGTATCTCTTGTCCCCTCCATATAACTGTGAATCTTGGGACTCTAGAGGCCCTGAAAAATGTTAATATCGAAAAAACTATATCTAAGGGAGAGAGGAAGTCCTACCTCAAATTATTCAGGCAATACCAGGATGTTTTCATGTGGTCCTATAAGGATTTGAAAACGTATGACACCCGTATTATTCAACACACCATCCCGTTGAAACCCGAAATGAAACCTTTCCAACAAAAATTCTGAAAGTATCACCCATCCCTGGAACCCCTCATGTATCAGGAATTGAGGAAGCTTTTAGATGCAAATACAATTTTTTAGGTTAGACATTCTGCCTAGGTGGAAAATCTTGTCCCAGTAAGGAAAAAATCAGGAGAGATCCGATTGTGCGTAGATTTTCGAAACCTCAACAGAGATTCAGAAAAGGACAATTATCCCATCCCATCAATGGAACGACTACTGTAGTCCATGTCAATCTCGGAGGTTTTTTATTTACTAGACGATTTCTCAGGCTACAACCAAGTGTCGGTTTCAGAGGAAGACCGTTTAAAAACCACCTTCCGAACCAAATGGGGAACCTTTGCTTATAAATGAATGCCTTTTGGGTTAATCAATACAGGAGAAACCTTCCAAATGGCCATGGACATGGATTTTCAGGGACTTATCAATAAGTGTGTGGTGGTGTACCTAGATGATGTAACAATATATTCAAAGAATAGGGAAGAGCACATCCAACACTTAACCCAGATTTTTGAGAGATGCAGAAAGTACGATATATCGCTAAATCCTAAGAAAACTATCTTTGGTGTCGAGTAAGGTAAGTTGTTAGGTCATATTATATCTCGAGTGGGGATTCACATAGATCCGGAAAGGATTAAGGCCATATCCCAACTCCTGCTACCCCATAACAAGAAATCCATGCAGTCCTTTTTTGGGCAAATCAATTTTGTGAGGAAATTCACTCCCGATTTTGCTGAAATTATCAAACCTTTACAAAATATGATTCGCAAGGATGTCGAATTTAAGTGGGATGATGAGTGAAAAAATTCTTTCAACGATATCAAATCCACCATATCCTGGGCTCCGATGTTGTGAAGTCCCAATTTTAATAGAGACTTTTCCCTTTATACTTTCACCTCCGATCAATCGCTAGTGACGGTTTTAACCCAAAAGGACGATGACAACAATGAAGCCCCAGTGTCCTTTATGGGTACTAATATTCAAGGAGTTGAGATTAATTATCCCTCCATATATAAGTAGGCCTATGCGGTCTATAAGGATGCAAAACATTTCAGGTCCTACATTCTTAAGAATCACACTAAGGTGATTGTACCGCACCCTGCAGTCTGATCCCTGTTTACCCAACAAGAAATGGGGGAAAGAAGGGGAAACTGGATGGTAGTAGTCCAAGAATTTGATCTAGATATAAAACCTGCCAAGTTAGTAAGAGTACAAGGTTTGTGTAAGCTCGCAGTTGAAGTGCAGGATCAAGCAAATGAAGATCCCGGGTGGGAAAACGAAATGACGCTATGGTGCAACAAAGTAGCATATATCTCCCTAAGACAAGACTCCTGGTATAAATATTTATCTTATCTTTTACATCACGAGGATTTTCCTGAGAACCTCAACCTTAGGGGAAGGAGAGCCCTAAGATTGAAATCTGCACAATATCTCCTTATAAATTCGGTGCTCTTCCGGATCAATTATGATGGGGTACTATTGAGATGTCTAGAACGAGAAGACACTAACAAGGTGCTGAAGGAACTCCATTATGGCCCTGCTAGAGGACACTTTGCATGAAACACCACCGCCCATAAGATTCTGAGAGTCGGCTATTACTGGACCACCTTGTTTAAAGATGCTCATACTCATGATAGGAACTATAAGACTTGTCAAATAAGCATTGTAAAGGAGAAAAGAGCAATCCCACTTCAACCCGTGACTATCTCTAGGCCTTTTGAGCAATGGAGGTTGGATATCATAGGAGAAAATAGTCCTAGTTCTTCAAAACTCCACAAGTACAGTCTTACTACCACTGAATATTTCATGAAATGGGTAGAGGCCATTCCTCTTACTCATGTAAACGAGAAGGTAGTAATCCAATTTATAGAACAATAGTTGATCATAAGGTTTGGTGTCCCCTTTGTTCTGGTCTTTGATAATGCATCTTACTTTTCTTCTACTCTGTTAACAGAGTTTTCTCTGGACAAAGGGATTATAATCAAGTAATCCACAAATTACTACCCTCGGGGAAACAGTGTGGTGGAGTCAACTAATAAGAACCTGGTAAGAATACTAAAGAAGATAGTCACAGATAACCAAAGAAATTGGCACAACTAGCTCCATAATGCTCCATGGGCCGATAGGGTCATGCCCAAGGAAGTTGTAGGGAATTCCCCATACTTATGGTCTACAGACAAGAAGCCATCCTCCCAAATGGGATTTATCTACCATCTCTCCAATTGGCCCAAGACTCCAATGAGGAACCCTCATCGGCCATGAAACAGAGAATCGACACTCTGCTCATGTTGTAAGAATAGAGAGAAAAGGCTAGGTCAAAATTCCTATCCCATCAACAAATAGTGAAACGATGGTTTGATAAACATAAGGCTAAAGAAAAGAACTTTGAGGTAGGAGACTTAGTGCTAAAGTGGGACAAAGAAAATGAACCAAAGGGAAAACATTCTAAGTTTCAAATCCTATGGCTTGGACCTTTACAAGTGGCCGAGAAAATCGGGGCAGGTACCAATCGATTGCAGAATCTGAGAGGGGAACTTGATGCCCTCCCAGTGAATGGCCAAGCCCTAAAATGATACTTGTAACGAAGAGTCATATTAACTATAAAGGGGACTTGACAACCACTCAAGGAATCGACGACCTAGACATTTCCCCAATGCACTTCAAAGGTTCGACATCGGTAAAAGTTGTAAGGTGGCGAAAATCATTTGAAAAGTCAAAGTATATGAGTACCGACCTTCATTGGCGTCGGCCGATGAAAGTTTTTCTTCCCTACAAACAACCCCAGGAAGAATTTCACTGAAGACCGATCCATTCATTTTCGGTAGAAAAATGTAATAGTAAGCACCGCGCAGAGGTAAGGAGTAAACATCGTCGACCGTTGATGCCCGAAAAAAATTTCAACGATAAAGGCTCATAAAGTGAAGGCCTGTCGAGAAGTTGTGTACCCTATTTTCCCCTGATTACCAACCTCGATATAATCAACGTTAGAGGCTCTATCAAGAGGATATCAATATAAGTATGCACACAGATAGTAGTTGATCCCTGATCCCTATGTCGGGGTGATGTGACGCGACGAGACTTTTTACCAATGTATGTGTCATATATGCCACATTCAAAGCTAGTAGTTAATTCATAGATTGTGCATTAGTTACTAATTTGTGCACGAATCAAAAGGATCTGTTAAACCCAGTGATACAATGCATCTTCTTTCGTGCCTCCACCATCAACCAGTTAAGGTTTATCTGCAGAAATTCGAGGGTAATTTATTTTGAATTTACATTTATTACTCGTATTAACTGATTGATATGACTGCCAGTACCTCTCCAGTTATGTCCTGTTCGAGTCATTGTGCATGGTCCCATTTTGCACAGCAATAAATTCAGAACAAGCAGAAGAGTGAAGCCAACAACTTGGAAGAAATGCCCAAAGTTCAGTGAGTATTAAGCAATTATCTTAGCAAGCATTACAGGTATGTATCCACTAATGGTTTTCATAAATTTCATTGTTATATGTACACACCCAATGCTACTCTATACACATGTTCAAAAGGCATTTTAAATTGCAGGAACAATGCCTCTGAAGAAGCCTTCCACCAGGAAATCACTGAGAGCCCCTAAGTTGCAAGAATCAGGAGTAGGAGAAGGATCCTCCCCAGCAGTTGTGAGACAATTAGAATTCACTCCCAAGCCAGTGTCCATCATTAAGACAATCACCAAGGATCCCTTTGTCTAGCCCCCAGCTTTCAGAGACACGGAGGCAAGTATTGGAGCCAAGATGGCATTTCCTTGTTGGGAAGAAGTTTTCAAGAAAATCAAGAAAGAAGAACCCCTTGAATATACCCCACATAGAGATCCTGATATAAGGAAGCTCGATGACAAGGTCCTCCCCAACATTCGCAATTCTTATTTGCACATGGTGGCAAGCCGGTCTCCGATGTTTCCTTGCATTGAGCTCCTGAAGTGGATCATTGACCATGTTGATGCCCAAAAATTTTTGATTAATGATGATAATGGAGAATTCATCAAGGTCTTCCTACCATCAGAGGTTCAAAGTTACTATAAGCTCAAATATTCTGAGCTAAAACTGAGCATTGATTTCGTCTCGAGTTTCTATGCATCACAGGATACCAGAAAAATCATGGCATCTTGGTGGAGAGAAGACAAAAAATTCACGAACCAGACTGTTGGCTGGTACCCAACAATCAATCTCAAGGAACCATACATATATCTCATGGCTCTACTTTGCAGGTTACATGGGGAGAAAGACTGCTCCTGATTTTCAGAGGCTTGGATGCCTCTAGATTTTACAATTGCCATTTCAGGCATAGGATTCAATTAGGGTGCCATCATCTCCAAATAGTTGAGCACCTGCATAAGATAGGATCAGGTGCTAAAGGAGGTAGATACCCCCTCCTTCTACATGGCCTTGTATATATTGGACGCCATCTACGCCAGGAACGCTTTTGCTCAGATGAACCTGAATTGGCACTCTTCGGAGCTTAGGTCCATGTATACTTCAACAACCTATGGGAAAATAGGTACAAGAAATCCTATGTTGTTATCTATGATCAGTTTCTTGCACGCATTCACTTATTGCTCTTTAGGAAACAATGCCCCAGATTGTCAGATGAAGCAAAGAAGGTTGTAGCCAAAATTGGCCACTAGTATTTAGAGGAATGAGAAACCTACATTAGGGTTTTCGATGCCACAGGGGCACCCCACTTATTTCCCATTTATGTTCCCGACCAGCTAGTGTTAGGGGAAATTTGCTATCAAACCATCCTACAAGGATTAAATGCAACTTTAGTAAAAGACAAGAAGCGATCTTTTATACCATATGGGTTTCATATCGGCTTCTGCATCGTCAAAGATATCGCACATGCTAAACAACTCAGTCTAGGTCAATTGGAATTTTAGTTCCAAACTGGCCGATTTCGCAAACACGACCCCAAGGGATTGATCCTACAACACGCGTCACAGGTATCATCCTGTTGGCCCTCTGCCCATGATCAGTTCGAGGATGAAATTTTTACTGAGAAGGCTCAAGAATGGAATGTGGTGGTGTCCAGGAAAGTTGATCCTCAAGGAACCAGGTTTAGAGCTATGAGCTAAGAAGAACAGGCAACGTTTTTGGAGTAGGCGGTTCAATAGATTGGCAGGACCCGTCAAGGAGAAGCAACATGTGAATTGGATGAAGGAATAAGTGATCCCCAAGGAGACATTGAAGCTGTGAGAGTCAGTCAGGAATCCCCGATACACATTAGGGATTCCCCTGAAGTTCAAACTACACCAAAGATGGCAAAACTCTTGTACCAACAAAGTCAGTTACTAATAAGACAAATGCAAGATAACCCGCACCTTACCATAAGTCATGTGATTTTAACTACCATCCAAAGTGTCTCAATGAATTCAATTGGCCCTGGCTCCTTAAATCCTGATAACACCAACGACTCAAATAACCCTGGATCCCCAACGATGTCATTCAAATCCCAGGAAGGCGAAATAATTCCTGCAGAGACAGGTCGGGTGTTGATAGAAACACAAGTGCCTAATACCCTCAACAAACTTATGCAGGTATACAGTGATGATGAAAGTTCGGAGCCATCTCACGGATCCCCAGTACATGTCTAATAGGAGGAAAGCCCCAAGAAAATTGCTTCCCCTGAGCCCGAGGCCCAAGAGAAGCAGGTCTTGCAAAAGGAAACAAGGTCTGAAGGTGGCCTCGACACAAGATATTCTGACAAATAGGAAGTAGAAGCAGGTCTGAGCGATGAACCTCCACAAAAGGAAATTGACAATTCTAAGGCCGACAATAAAGTAAGCAATGAGTATTTACTCGATGCCTCCATTGTGCCCAATATTCAAAACCCCTACGAGCGACAAGTAGAGGTCGGATCTACAAAAAGAGCGAAAAAGTTCAAGAGCCCACTCCTTAAAAAATATACACCGTGGGTAGCCTGAGAAACAACCTCACATGGGGAGTTCAACAGATACCAGAACCGGTAGACGAAGTAGCAGACATCTATGCGATCTCCGATGATCAAAAGAGGAAGGCCATTGTTCAAAGGACTGCAAAAAGGTGAAGGATCACTTTGGAACAATCCATCGTGGTTACCACAGAAGAGAACTTAATCATCACTGCATATGCTCGCATGTCCGAACTGATCGGTGTAGGAAAATCCCTCTCAGATGTCGCTCAGGATAGAGCTAGAAGAGATGAAAAGGAACTAGTCGACATCCTAAAAGATCTCTAACACCTACGCCATCTTGTCAAATACTATAAAGGAGCTACATAGGCCACTGTGTATATGAAGGGTGAGTTCAACAAAGTTTATAATTATTTCAAGAAGGAAAGGCACCTGTTAACCGAGAACATAGTCAAGTTCTAGAAGGATACTCTCATGGCACTCGTGACATGCAAAGAAATGGAGAGGTAGCACTAAAAGGCACAACAAGTGGTAGAGAGACTCGAATAGATTGAGGCGGTCCAGTAGGGTCAAGAAAAGGAAAATCATGGCATTCGGCTGGTTGGAAAAAGTAGTCTCAACCACATGAAGAAATCTATTGAATACTGGTAAAAGATGACCCGAGACCCACACCAAGAAATCCAAGAGAAATGGGCCAAATGCCAGAAACACTGGGGTAAAATTAATAAAGTGATGAAGGATGTCGGTCTCCCTAAATTCAACACCCCCAATGAATTTACTAACCTAAGCGAGGTGTTCAAGACACACTCCATATAAGACTCTCTTTGGGCTGAAGAATGCGCAAAGATAGTCGATGCAAAGCCGGGACAAGTGCAACAATTCACAGAATATACAATCAGAGATCGAACCATGTTGCAACTACTAAATGTCAGTTTGGTAAAGTATCGAATGCATGTAGTAGATATCAGAGGAGTATATGCAGCCCCAATGGAACAACACAGGTTCCCATGGGCCCAAACCTGTGAAGATCTATTTATCAGTTGGTCTGAATATGAAGAAAGCCATCCGTTTCAAGAAATATCCCAGATGAATTGTTAAAGAAATTGTTGGATGACTGTGCCACGTGGCTATTTTTGTTCGGTTTAAACTATACTTAGCCATTAAATTCGGCTGAATTTTATATTATAAATAGAGACATCGACCGGTTAGTCAATGGTCGATGGTTGTTGTAAGAACTCTTTCTTTTTTTTTGGTTGTTAAGAATTATTTTGAGAATGTTATGAATAGAGAAGTCCTTCTGGACCAAAGACAAGCTATTTTCATCAAATGTGTATGATTGGACTTGGAGAAGAACTACTTCCTATCCTGTTTCATGAATGATGCAGTAAATGAGTAAGAGAAATTGATTTTGTTGTCAAGTTATCTGGTGCAATGTTTTGATGTTCTTTGCTTTAATGATGAAGATAAATCGTTGTGTTGTTATGTGATGAATGTTATGGTAGATGAATTATTTTGCTTACTATGATATTGATTACATATGTGTTTTCTTTTTGTTAATTAATTTTTCTCAGGCAGTAATTCGATGTTCATTTGGTTAATGTATTAGTACTAGGCCCTTTGGCATAGAATCATTGTCTGCATGTTTGAGCGACGGGTTATCCCAAGCTCAGCCTCTTCCCAGTAGTTGAAATTCAATCCTGTTACTTGTCAATTTGGCTTATGTTGGCTTGCATCTCTCAAAATACTCCCACCCAAGAGAAAAATACAGAAAAGAACAGTCCTACTTGAAGGGAGAGCCTTCACAAGAAAACACAAAGACCATCGATAAATTGGTCGGATTGCAAGATCTGGAGAACCATTCCATCTCAAATGCTGCAGAGTCTAATTGGGCCTCGGTGGCGGGTTTGGTTCCTACTATTGAATCAAGGGATTTAAGACCCATCAACACCTACCTATCTCATGCCTCTTCCT
>ML825337.1:8945-21278 GCA_009831015.1 Picea engelmannii | reverse complement strand
TATTTCAGACTAATCTTGATAGAGTAGGAAGTGGTCGTACTTTGTTTGTCTACAGGATCCATCGAGGAGCGAAAGATTGGAGCTCGACTTGGAGCGTGCAGGGACAAACGTCGGTAAAAAGGTACTTATGTTCTCCTTCCTCCTCATGCATTATTTTGTATAGATCTGAAAGGAAGTTAGTGTCCATGTTAATCACTTTCTATCTTAGAGTTAAGAGTCTATCTCTTTGAGGCAATCTACTTGTCCGCAGGGAGATTTTCCTACAACAGAAACTGGCGACTCCGTTGGGGATCGAATCAGAACTTTCTTAGTTTTGTCTTTCCTCATAGACCTTGTATTATCTTATTGTTTTCAGACCTTTTTCACCCCATTTATTTGATTGCATTTGCTGATTGAATCTTCAATCCATCACACTCAGCCTGATTGTCAAAATTTGACTGAATTTTGGGTTTTTTGGACTTTTTTCTGAGCTTTAAGACTTCGACGCTCCTCTGCCTTGTTAGCAGAGCACCAACACTCACTTAATATACTAAACAAAGCATTATAACACTCTGGTGGCCCTTATACCAGAGCGCCAACCCTTTTTTTCCCAAAACCTCATAAAAATTGTAATTTTTGGAGGTCCAAACCCTGTATTTTCACTTGTTGAGATGCTTTTTGATTCAATTATGCTTCCATTGACCTTTGACATACTTCCTCTTGAGAAGTAAACACCTTATTGTTCATATTTTATGCCCTTCTTCATTCTGTTTGAGTTTTTGCTGTTGAGAGCTTGAAATCGATCCCCTGCTTTCTTCTCTCCTATCTGACTGAGCGGGAACTCTAGTGAAGGACATTTGTAGTCTGTAAATCTTCTCATTTGGTTATTTGAGGTCATCTGATCCAATATATTTCCCCTTCATTTTGTGTTTTTGGTTTCTTTCTCTTGTTTGATTACAAAAGGGTGTGTTGTTTGTGTGAAATCTACATATTCTTGTCTGAATCTCCTTGATCTGAAAGGGTAGTTGGTAGGACAAGTTTTTTATTGAATTGATTTTCATTTGCATGAAAACAAAAAAAGTACCTCTTAATGATTAGTTTTCATTTCTGAAATGTTGTAGCATCATATTGGATTTGATTGAGAACAAAATTGATTGAGGGCATTCCTTATCAAGTGTTTGATAGTGAAAATGACTCTTCCTCTTTCCCTTAAATAGGTATTCATTGAAAAKAAATGATTGCTTATCATATTTCATGCATATTTTTGGGACTTGAGTCATCATTCCATCTGTTTCACTTTCGTACACCCTCTGAGTAAACAACAACCATTAAAATCAATGCTTAACTAAAATTTATCAGACTTTTTACATCTTTGTTAGCAAACCTACATTAGTTTAAGGTGTAGGGCTTTGGAATAGGTTGAAAGGATAACTTTCCAAAGCTATCAAACAAACTTAGTATCTTACGGTAGGGAGAGTCAAATCCAATTGTCGTATTAGTCTACCTGGGATCCCCCTCTCACACAGGGGTTACGCACGAGGTCACATTCGGATGAGTTACGAAGATTATCCCTCCGTGGTTCAACTATTTGTAGTGGTCAGATTGTATATTGGGGGTCACTGGAAGGTATACCCACGATTATGTGTGGGAGCCTTTCAAGTTGATTTCGGACTTGTTATCCTGCCCATACATTCCGACTATATTGTCGACTGTACCGGCCCAAGGGATAACTATGAGTTGGTGACCTTAGTAGCCATAATATTTAGGGTCTCACACAAGGTAACGGTGAAGGGAAGTCTCACTGTACCTGGAACAAATGTTGGTCAAACTCACTTGGGCTCCTTGGAGGGTAAATCCACAATTACTGCGTGGAAGCTTGCACCAAGGCGTAAGTCCGTTAAGCAGGTCGCCAACGTAACTAATCCACCCACTCTATCCCCGCCCCTTCCTATTTTGATCTCGTGACGTTGGATTTCATCACCAACTAGTGGTTTCATCATAGGAAGGTTTGTTTGATTGATTGCTTCTTAGATTCTTAGCGTGTGTTGTTTGTTTTACTTAGTGGACCTTAGGTCGAGTCAGTGTTAATGGCATCGAATCCTAGGAATACCAATGGAGGAACCCCTTCTCCTGGGGAACCTTATACCTTTCCTTCATTTGGAAACTTTGGTCCTCTATATGTTGCCACACTGAGTCTTCCAGGACTCACTATTGGATTACCGGTTTGGTTGTTCCCCACTCCGATGATCCTGAATCCTCCCAATGTTTCAGTTGCACCTAATACTTTGGATGTCAATACACCACCCACACATCAACCTTATGTCGAATTTTCGCCTTCTTCATCCATCAAGTCTCCTTCCATTTCTCCTTCTTCACCTAGTGAAAGCTCTAAAGCAAGAAGCCAGGTTGATCAGAAGAAGAAGAAACAAAAAGAGAAGAAGAAGAAGAACCCGAAAAGACCAAGACCCCAACAACATCAGATGTTGGCTCTAAGAAACTAGTTACTGTTAATAGTACTGGGAGTGTTGATGAGGTCAACAAGATTAAAAGGAAGAATCCAAAACCCAAATTCCCTTGCAGTCTTTGTAAGGGTGACCACTTTCTGAGGGATTGCCTCGGTCTTACCCAGGTCTTAGAAATGTGGTCCTCCACGTCATCGACCTCTGTCGGTCATGTCGATGATAACCCGTCAACTAGTGATGTTTAGGTTGGTAAGAAGAAGAAAACTGTCAAGTTCCCTTGAATGTTATGTAAAGGTAATCATTACTCTCACCTTTGTCCTCGTATGGACGAGGCTTCTTCTCTTTTGGAAAAACTTCAACTTCCAAAAGGTTATCGCAATCCTTCCTCTGAACCATCATTGGCTGATGGACTCATCAATCTGGTTCCATCCCCGGTCAGTCCGGTTGATCAGGTGGTCAATCTAGTTTCCTCCTCGATTGAACCACAAATCCAAGTAGCTGATCTAGTTCCGTCATCGATCAACCCCGCTCTTCATCAAAAGAGTGACACCAAAGTGACCGATCTATTTTCATCCTCAGTCGATCCCACTCTCCTGTTAGAGAGTGACACCAAAGCAGTCGATCTTTTTCCACCCGTCAACCCCATTCTTCCCTTGGAGAATGAAACTCAAGTGATCGATCCAGTTTTGCCATCAGTCGATCCCATTCCTCCATTAAGGAATGTCACAGTGACTGATCTAGTCCCTTCCTTGGTCAGTCCCACTCTTCCTCTGAAGAGTGCCAAAGTGGTTGATCCAGTTTCACCATCGGTCGATCCCATTCCTCTATTGAGGAATGTCAAAGTGACTTCTCCAGTCCCTTCCTCGGTTAGTCCCACTCTTCCTCTGAAGAGTGCCAAAGTGGTCGATCCAGTTTCTCCATCGGTCGATCCCATTCCTCCGTTGAGGAATGCCAAAGTGACTGCTCTAGTCCCTTCCTTGGTCAGTACCACTCTTCCTCTGAAGAGTTCCAAAGTGGTCTATCCAAGTCCACCATTAGTTGATCCAATCCAATCATCAGTCGATCCTACTCTCCTTCTAGAGAGTAAACCCGATACTGCCCATGTTTTTCTTGTTAATATAAACTCTACCATACCGGGGGGCATTCCTCCTTCTTCTGTGAAACCTCCTCCAAGTACTGAAGCCATCCTTTTTGATTGGGGTGTACTAACTGGACTTCGTCTTCCCTCTCACATTCCTTTCTAGATTATAGTACAAGTTCGTGGTCGGGACGTTCCTCAAACGCTAGTAGATGAAGGTGCATCCATTAGTATTTTGTCTTCTGTTGCTTGGTACACTTTGGGTTGTCCCTAGCTTGCACTGGTTACACAGAATCTGTTATCTTTTAACAGAAGAACTAGTCAACCTTTAGGGATCCTTCCTCAGTTTCCTGTAACTTTGGGAGGGAAAACTGTCTTTATCGGTGTCATGGTAGTCTGAAACCCCTTGGATTTTTCTCTACTCCTTGGGCGGGATTATGTCTATGCTATGAAAGATCTTGTATCCACCCTTTTCCGTGTGATATCTTTCCTTCACGATGGAAGAATTGTGACTATTGATCAACTTTCATTCATCGGCCCCGACTGTGTTACCTCCCTAAGAGGTTCTTATATGCAGACAATATCACCCCCGTCGCATGTCAATTATGTGGCGTTGTCTCCCATGACCTCAAATTCCGACGATTTGGATCCGGTAGTTGACATGGTGATTTCTTCGGTAGGATTATTGGAGCCTAACCTCCTTACTCCTATCGCGGCCCTTGACATGTGTTCCTTCTCGAGTGATTATCTTCCATCCAACGAAGATCTTGTGGAGGGAATGACCACATTTTATCCATTGACATGGTACCCTTCCAGAGCATTATCCTCTCGGAAGCCATGATCAAGAAGAAACCACGAGCACAGTTTCTCTTCTTTGTGGCAATCTCGCTAAAAAATGAAACAGAGGTCACTAGCATAGTTTCCCTTCTCCGTGGAAAGCTTGTTAAAAAATGAAATAGAAGCTTTGAGTATAGTTTTCTTATCTGTAGAAAGCTTTTTAAAAAATGAAGCAACAATCTGGGGATCGAACCTGGAACCTTGAGCATAGTTCTTTTCCTATGTCAATCTCGTTAAAAAATGAAACAATCACCTCTCCCTTCAAGTTGAGTCTTTCACCAGATCTCGTAGATGTCGAGTCGAGTCTTTCATTAGGTCTCATTTTTGAACCTTTATTTCATCCACCTGTATCCTTTTTCTCCATCTAGCATAGAAATTGGTGACAACCTCAAAGTCGGTGAATGAATTGAATATTGGGGGGCATGTCTCCAATCTTTGATGATCATTTTGGAGTCAAGTCACTAGCTTTCAAGTTGGGGGCAGAGTACCGAGCTTAGTCTTTGTTCTTTCTCGTGCTCGTAAATACATGAGAATGAAACCGGGTAAACTTTTATCTCTTTTTCAGACCTGTACGGATACACGAACACATGAAAAAGGAACCCCCCTGGAGTCATCTTTATACTCTTTTCAGACTCTCTAAATATGAAAATATTGTCGAGTGACCTTGTTTCCTTTCAAACTCATTAAAAGGTTTGAAAGGGCATCTTTCGAGCGATAGTTTATCTCTTTTTCGGTCTCGTTAGACTACTGTACGAAAAAGGAACTGAGAGAGTTCTCTTTTAAGTGTTTTTCCAAACTCTATAATCCTGAAAAACCTTCGAGTTTTCTGTCTTTGGACTCGTTAAAACACACATCGACAGGCCCATACGGGACTGATCCCTTACTTCTTCCAGTTCGTTAAACAAAGGAAGAGGAACTTATCGAAGGTGAGTTATATCGAGCATGTGTTATCCTCCTTGAGCTCATTAAATCAAAAAGAGGTACTCCTCCATCTGGATGGGGGAAAATTTGAAAGGAGCAAGCCAAGCAGTCTCTTGAGAACATTATCCAGCAATTCTTAGAGTCGCCCTTGAACATGACACTTTGTCATTTGCACGCATCATAATCCATTGAACCTCTGCACTGAGCCAATCCTTTGAGTTCCTTTCACTCCTTTGGGTCACCCGACGCAAGTCATAGTATCTCCTGCATAGTTTTGGTCCATGTCATGTTTTTTCGTTGTGCCTCAGTGTTCAAGGGAAGTATCCTCCTCTAGAGTTAGCTATCCCAAATATCTTGTCTCAAAACCCGTGTCAATCCATGTTCATTTGATCCACCAATTACATCTCTATGTTCGTTTCATGTCGTTGATGGGGGATACATTAAGGCCCTCCTTCGACAAGCCTATTCCTGTCAACTTCAACACATTATCCAGGAATTAGACTTAGAAACTAGTTAGTACTTTGGGATCTACATGCCTCAATGGCAGGCCTCCTCATGTTCGACAATAGGTTTACATCATTGACCTCTGATCGAATGATTTCACGGATGTTTGACTCCATCTCATCCATTCACATTCGTTGGAATGTACTAGGGTACCTTGGGAATCATTGACATTAATGGTGATCTCCCTCGTACTTGTTAACGGTTTACACCATTGACTCGTAATCAAGTGGTTTTTTCCATGTTTGACATCAAGACATCTATTCACATGGTTAGAATCGTACCACATTGGGATCAGTAAGAAGACCCTGGGTTGAGTGATCACTTTGATATATGCTTTTCCCAGGCTGCGAAGGAGTTTTCTCTTGGATGAATGATACATACATTGTTACATAGATCCACTTTGTATTGGTCGTGGATATGTCTTGTCATATCATAGATCCAATGTGTATTCTTCATGGCTACGATCAGTTCGGGTCATCAGATTATAGATCCACATTGTATCCTTGGTGGCTATACCTTTTTATCAATACAATTATGGATCCGCAGTGTATTTTATGGCGGCCATATCTTGCAAGTCTTGATCACCCAAGCATAGGTATGCCTGCCTTGGGTTTTGAAATATGTCATGATATTTGTTGGATGTTTGTGTGCAGTTTCTGTCAGGTTCTCTGCATCTATACCCTTGCTTGAAAGTCTACAAAGCATTTCAGTTATCAGTTCCTATCTTCTAACTTCATACTTTGGGGGGAAATCTGTTACACGTCAAAATTACTCACTTTGATAGTGTCACAAGTGTCATCATTACAAAGGTCGCAAGTGTCGCATTTTGCTCACAAGTGTCGCAAGTATCAGGGAAGCATACTGCCATGATGCTTATGTCGTGCCTATAACGACATGATAAGGACACTTGAAACACCTCAAACATTTGATTTGGAAGAGGAGAAATGAGTCAACAAGCTTACAAACATTTTGCCATCTGAAAGCACCTCAAAAACTGAGTTTTTGGAGGGGAGCGCTCCCCTATACCTCTTCTGGGAGCGTCGACACTCCCCCTTACACTGTCTGGGAGCATTATAAAGCTCCTCTGGCCCTTTTAAGGGAGTGCTATGGATTTTGAAAGCATTGGCGCCCCCCTAAAGCCTACTAGGGAGCGCTACAACACTCTGATGGCCCTTTTGAGGGAGCGCTACCTATTTTGGGCAGCAGTTGAGTTGTTGAGATGAATGGGGGAAGGACATTTTCATTCTTGGAAGGAAGTTGGATTCAAATCCCTAGTCCATCCATGATGTTAGGGAAGATCCTTAACTGAAGGAGGCAAATTCTCAACTTCCCCAAGGATATCTCAAGTGGTTAAAGCCTCTCCAAGGCTATATAAGCAAGCTTTCTAATGGTGAAAGGGGACTGGAAAAAGGAGAATCACACCAAACTTATGATCTCATAAGTGGTGTTGGAACAAAGATTTTTTTGGAAGAAAGAGACCTATGATCTCATAGGGAGCAATTAGTGAAGATGTCATCATTCGGATCATGGATCTTTTGAGCAAGGGATAGACAAGGAGGACTTGGTAGAACTGTTGCAATCCATCTACGACTGTAAGCAATGTTTTGTCCTCATTAATATAATTTGCTTGGACTGTTTCTTTCTAATTCATGTTCAATCTCACATAAATTTGTCTCTTTAGTAGATAGATCTATTTCGGACTAATATTGATAGAGTAGGAAGTGGTCGTACTTTGTTTGTCTACAGGATCCATCAAGGAGCGAAAGATTGGAGCTCGACTTGGAGCGTGCAGGGACAAACGTCGATAAAAAGGTACTTCTGTTCTCCTTCCTCCTCATGCATTAGTTTGTATAGATTTGAAAGGAAGTCAGTGTCCACATTAAGCACTTTCTATCTTAGAGTTAAGAGTCTAGCTCTTTGAGGCAATCTACTTGTCCACAGGGAGATTTTCCTACAACACATATAAGACCGCTCTTAGTGTTGCGGCCTGTGACAAATGAAGATTTGGATGACTAGTCGGGGCTTGAGAAAACATTGGACTAGTGACAGAGATCTAAGGAGCGGGTGTTCAAAACAGAAAGGGAAAACAAAAAACGACTCTATAGAATATGAGGGGAAAAATATAAGGGCAAGGCCAATGGAAAAAGAGGAAAACGGGATGAGGATACAGACTCGGGTAGATTGACACATGTCTACGGGCCTTGACAACTTTATGTGATAAAATTTTGGCTCCACAGAGGATGGCATGCTCCTTGTGAGCTACCAAGAATGAGTAGTTCCAGTGCCCTAGCTATTGGGTTATGGAGTCTATCATTCATAGAAAGATAGAATAAAACAAAAACAAAACAAGTATAATATTTACAATGGTGGGATGTCGGTTGCAGCTTTTAAACAAAAAACATTTTCAGGAAGTGACCATTTATAGGGCCACCAAAAAATTTGTCACCCTATAGATTTTGCAACCTCTAAGTGTTGTTTGCAAATGCCTCAGAAATATTGAAGGGACTGATCCATAAGGCCTCGAATTTTCCATGCTTGCCTCTATCCTACTTCGGTGCGTCCTATTTTAAGACTAGATCTCCCGACTAGAAATCTCCCTTTCGCACATTCCTATAAAAAGCATGTTTGACTCTTTGTTGATGCTTGTGTGCTCTATCCAGGAGCTGCTCTCTTGCTTGTTGCACTTCGACTAACTGTTGGGTTCTTCTCATCATATCATTGGGCTCACCCTGGTGATCTTGAAAGAATTTCTCCACGGGCAAGGCCAACTGAGAGGGAAAAACTGCCTTGGTTCCATATACCAGATGGAATAGAGAGACACTGAGAGATATTTTTGTTGTCACTCTATCGGCCTACAGCTAAAAATTAATCTTTGAATCCCATGATTTTTTGTTATCCTCTAACAGTCTTTTAATGATTTTGATCAGGCTCTTGTTAGAGGACTCTGCTAGTCCATTTCCCTGGGGGTAGTATGGGGTAGAGTGAATCAACCTAATTTCAAATTGCTCACAAAAGAGGATCAATGGTTCAACTTTGAAAGAAGTGGCATTATCTGTGAAAACTCTGCTCGGGCAGCCAAATCTTGCTATGATATCCTCCAGGAAACTAATGATTACCTTTTGGGAAATGATCCTTATGGGGATAGCTTATATCCACTTGGTAAAATAATCTATGGCAGTCAATATCCATCTATGCTGACCGCTAGACGTAGGATGAATCTCCCCAATGAAGTCTAGGCCCCACTATTGGAAGGGCCCTGAAGCAACCACAAGTTTCAATGGCAGGGGCTTAGGCTACTGCTTTCCTGAGAATTTCTAACATTGAGCATAGGCTCTGACTTTTGTGCAAACATCAGTGAATAGAGTAGGCCATAAATAACCATCCCTGAGAATTTTATGGGGCATCATTATCCAGAAGTGGTGCCCTCCACACAAACTGTCATGAAAGTCTAACATGATCCTTTGTTCTTCATGCAGGTCTAAGCATCTCAGAAGTACACCCAGAGGGTCTTTCCAATACAAGGCCTGATCAATAAGGCAGTATCTAATTAATTTGAGCTTTAAAGCTCTTTCCTTGTTCCTTTGCATGCCATTAGGGGCCTTAATTCCTGCAGAAAATATATAATGTCTTTATACCAGGTAGATTATTCCAAATGGGGGTCTTCCTGAGCATTCGTATCATACAGTTTAGCCTGCTGATTTTCTGAGCATTCATTGATGAAGCTTACCCCCAAAGATTTGCAATTAGATTCATCTATCAGTCTAGCTAAACCTTTACCTTTAATCAATTTGGTGGGATTTATCTCTAAGTCAAGTTCGAGTATTTTGGCAATCCATCGAATTCTCCTTCCATCTATGTCTGGCTAAATGCGAATTTCCTTCACGACAGTTGAAGGGACATATGCAATGATTCTTGACTGCAGGACATAGACCCTGAAATATTTGAGATCTCACACCAAGGCATAGGCCTGCTTCTCCATGATGTCATATTTCACCTCAACATCTCTCAATGCCTGACTGAAAAAGGAAATGGGCTACTCCAACCCTTCAACACTCTTCTGCAACAAAACGGTTTCTATTGTATCACACGAAGCAAAGGAAAAAATTAGGAAATCCTTGGAATAATTAGGAATGATCAACACAGGTGCCTTGGTTAGTGCCTTATTAATTTGGTGCAAGGATTCTCTGGGCTCAGTAGTCCATTTCACTTCCTTCCCCCTCCTGAGCATGGTTGTGATATGCTTCACCAATTCAACAAAATTTGAAACAAACCTTCTCAGAAAATTGATTTTACCTAGAAAGGACTGAACTTCTTTCTTGGATCTGGGAAGCAATAAGGCTTGAATAGCTTCTACTATGTTGGGATCGATCCTAAATCCTTCAGCTGATACTATGTGCCCTAATAAATTTCCTTCCTACATAGCAAGTAATGATTTCTTGGGACTTAGGGAGAGAGCAAACCTTCTTCACTTCGAGAAAATATTTCTCAGGTGCTAACAATGTTCTTTATCAGATTTGGAGAAGACTATTATGTCATCCAGATATATGACCACAAATTTATCCTTTTCACCAATGAAGGTGATGTCCATGGCTCGTTGGAAGGTTTCTCCCACGTTCACCATTCTAAAGGGAATTTTGGCATACATGAATGTGCCCCAAGGAGTGGTGAAGGCTATCTTTTCTCTGTCCTCCGGCAGGATAGAGATTTGTTTGTAGCCGAAAAAGCCATCAATCATGGAGATCTAGGATGCACCTGTCACCCTCTGCAATATATGTTCCATCTTTGGCAAGGGATAATTTTCCTTCTTTGAGCTCCCGTTCAGGTTCCTGAAATCGACACAAAGTATGATTTCTCCACTCTTCTTTCTCACCGGGACCAGTTTAGCCACCCACTCTGAATATATCAAAGGCATGATAATCTGGGCATCCAACAACTTCTTTACCTCTCTCTCCATGATAGGTAACAACATAGGATTAATTTGTCTCAATTTCTTCCTAAATGGTTTGGCTTCCTCCTTCAGTGGAATCTTATGTTCGATGACGCCTGCATCATATGTTATGAGATCTTCATACGTCCATGCAAACATTTCAGTGAATTCCTTCAATAACTCAGCATATTCATCTCTTTGTTCCTTTGACAGACTATTTGACAACTTAATGAACTTTGGATCCTTCTCTATGCCAATGTTGCATTCAACTACATCAACATCCTCAGTTGGGCCCTTAAGCTTTACTGCCACATTGTTCCCACCAAACAATCTTTCCAAAGGCACCGGTCCCTTTAGAATGTGATTGCTAGGCAGTTGAACAATATGGTGATTAGAAATTTTATTCAAAAATACTTTAGGGGAAGGATCACTCTCGGGATCATATTCCCGATCAATGTGTAATGCAAAGAACTCATCAACTGACTCAAGGAATCTTCTGATCTCCAAATCATCCTCAAACACCTTCCAATGCTTGATATTATCAGGTACAAAGGGCCTGTATTTTATTTCAACCTCATACTTGAGATTAGGTGGCAGTGGAATCTTGAACTGGCTTGCCGAGACAGCCAGAGAATCGGCCATGGAATTTTCTTCTCTGGGAACAAATGAAATGTTGAAAGCCAAGAAAAGGATGTTGATCAGATCCCACACTTCATTCCTATAAGATCTGAGCTGAGGATGTTTGGTCTGATAATCATTTCTGATCTGCTATACGATCAACTCAAAATCCCCAAACACTATTATCTCCTCAATTCCCATGTCTTTCGTAGCCCGTAAACCCAAAACAAGAGCCTCATATTCTGCCACATTATTGATAGCTTCAAATTCTAATTTGTATGAAAGAGGCATGGTCTCTTGACAAGGTGACACAAATACTATTCCAACACCAACACCTTCTCTAGAAGAGGCTCCATCGAAGAACATTCTCCACATAGAGGTACTTAGAGGGGGGTCTTCACGCAGAGTAATGGGATTTATGATCACAAGAGGAGGTTCAAGGGCGTCGGTGAGATGCAATAAGGTAGATCACAAATTAGTATCAAGGGAAAAGATAGGATGATTAGTGGGATCTGCTTCATCACTGATAATGTAGGCCAATTGGGCTTCTCTATACAACCTCCTATGCTCCCCTCCGAACACTAGAATGGTAGCATACATGAGGTCCATATGCAAGGTTCCCCCAAGTCTCTTAATCCAATATCTTGACAATATCATGCCGAACTTGGGAGGAACATTGGCCACCACAATATCCATGACCACACTTTTCATGGGTAGCTGGAACAAGGTGACCACTAGATCTTTGATCACCCCTAGGCATTGCACTCTCCTAGAGTCAAAAGAATACAAATCATGGTAGGATTTTGTGATTTCTAATCTGAGTTATTCCATGATAGTTTTGGGCATGAGATTATGAGATGCCCTAGAATCCATCAGACAATTGTGCAACACCTTATCATGTATGTTCAGGGATGTGTAGAAGGGAGGGGATGAATCATATCTATCTTCTACCATAGGGCCTAGGATGACTATTGGTTTTTCATCTTGGATATTTACTGAGTCTATGG
>ML825336.1:47278-65659 GCA_009831015.1 Picea engelmannii | reverse complement strand
TTTAGAAGGAAGGTCAACTTACAGGATACATATGTTTGCATACAAGCTCTAATTGAGGCAATTTTTTCACTGTTGGAAAGGTATCGATGTGTAGAATAGCTCCAAGATTCCATAGATATTCTCATAAATTTTTGACCCCCAAAAAAATCCTTTGATTCCTCAAAATGGCACTAGAAGTTTTTGAACGTGAAATTTCCAAATTGGGACCTACCACTAAAATGGTCCCTGCAAGACAATTCCTCCATTTTTTCCACATAGAAAGTACCAAGTCAGATGAAAAATTATATAATGATCCAATCCAAATCATACCTGTCTATTTTTGGAGGATTTTGGTCCCCAAAAACATTTTTTGAATGAGGTGAGGAAAATTTTCCTCTTCCCTCTCCTTATATTACCACTTTTCATTACCTGGAAGTTTTCATTTCAACCCAATATGCAAAAGGTCATGCTACTCTTGTCTGGTATTTCTAGACTTCTTCTCTAAAAATGTATCTTTTTCCAACTTTTCTTAAGCTTATGGTTCTATGTCATCTATGGTAGGTAGGAATTTCTCCTTAGTTCCCTGATCCAACATGGAAGGCTCATAGAGTTTTAGATTCTCCACATTCACTATTGAGTAAACATGAAAGTATGGGGATAGATGTTAGAAAAACAGGATCGAAGAATAATAAAATAAAACAAATGTTGAATTAAAACACAGAAGATACATAATACAATAGAGACATAGATATATTTGGTTCACCTAGTGTGGGATACATCCACCAGAGAAATTTCCAAGTCCTTCTTTAATCTAGGTGGACATCGGTGGCCACCCACCTCTTCCAACTGGCTGAAAACAATTTTCTGACAATTTTGGCAATTTACTACTTTTAGTAGTTTTAACTTTCGGGGCCATTTTGAGGGCCTAAATAAAGGTTTTTCTAGATAGATATTCTCAATGATATCTAAAGGCATAATTGAGCCCCGAAAATGAATCTCCTCGAAGATACCTTTCTAACGGGATATCATATGCCTAAAATGAAGATCGTATGCAAAAGTTACGACCCGGGGAAGTTGATGTACTAACTTACCCAAACGGGGCCCACATGACTTTTGGCGCTTCATCTCCTAGGGTTAGGTTTTTGGATGTCTAGGATTTTTTGCATTCCTGTTTATTGTAAAAATTCCTTCAGAGCCTCATTGTAATAATCTTCTTGTGAATGAGCACAACCGTCACATGTCTTCTCAGAGATAAGCTGCCACCATTCCAATAAGATTGTTTTCGTTGCGTTTTACAGTTTCAACTTATTTCCTTATTGAATATAAAACTAGTTTTATTGTATCTTTGTTATTTTATGTTAAGAACCTATTAATAATCTGTAGTCATTTCATTCTGCTCATAAAATCTAGATCAGTTGTATTAGAGTGGTTTTCTACTTGTCATCTTAATGCATTTTCCCAACGAGGTCGGAGTACAAAGAGTTGGGTCTCAAGCCTGTTTCTCTTGAGGAAAAAGGCTCTCGCACGACCAAGTGACCTTTCATGGCAGGAGAAAATAAAGATGAAGGGACATGAGATCCTTTCAAGCTGTTGATTGAGGAATCCATCACGCAACAAAGGAATGAGATGATGGATAGTTTCGCACAAATCCTTCGATGGCTACCAACAAGCGACACATCTTCTTCGAGCAGAGGCACCACCCCCTTCAATGTGCAAATAAACTTCGATATTCCTATATTTGAAGGTCAGATAATGTTGTAGACAAGTGGTTGAATCTACTAGAAGGGTATTTTTCTGTCCATAACATTTTGAATAGAGAAAAGATTACTTTTTCACTCCTCAAATTCGTTCTCCACGTCAAAGATTGGTGGGAAACTTTCTGTGAGAAAAAGGAAACATAGGAACCCTCACTATTTACAGTCACGACCACCTGGGATTCCTTCATGGATGATATTAAGGAAAAATACTACCCTGTCAGAAGTTATGATGACTTGTATACCAAATGGACCACACTGTAGCAAGAAAGAGACCAAGCAGTGCCAGATTTCACGAATATATTTCATACCTTACACACCAAGCTGGGTATCAATGATTCAGAGTGACATATGGTGCTCAAGTATCATGACGCTCTACATATATACATCCAAACCAAAATGGAATTTTTGGACATCTCATCCTTGGGCATGACCTACTGATATGCCGTCAAAATCAAGCAGAAGCTCAAAAAAAGGACACGGCAATTTGGGCTTGGGAACCCCTCACAACAAAAGCCAAGAAAGAGAAGCCCCAACCCACAGAACAAAGGAAAGAGAAAATATGGATAGTATCAAGAAAAAAATTCCAAGACGCAAGCAAAGAAGGACACCAGAAAGACAAAGAAAGATACCAGGAAGTGGTGCGACTTCCATAAGAGCCCTTGGAATAACATTGCTGACTGCCGCTCAAAGCAGTCACTGGTGGCCGAAGTGAAATCCTCTAAATTAGATGCGGGTTCAAACTTTGAGCTAGAGCCATAAAGGGGAATGTGGATCATTGATGCAGAACCCAGTGCCACCATTTCTACCACCAAGCTCCAACATGGTGAACCAAACGAGCCAAAAGAAGGAGAACACATCTTCCATTCACATATGTGGGTAAAAGGAACCCCGCTGCACTTCATCGTGGATAGCGGTAACCAGAAGAACCTCATCTCACCAAAGGTCATCAAGCGGTTGGTCCTGTCGACAAAACTGTACCCACAACCCTACACCATTGGGTGGCTCTACCAAGGAATCGATCTCCGCGTCAGCCAACAGTGTCGACTATCGTATGACATCAAGCCCTTAAAAGACGAGGTATTGTGTGAAGTTTCTCCTCTCAAAGTTTGTGATGTTCTTTTGGGCCAACCTTATTTATGGAAATTTCATGTTGTATATGAGTCTAGGCCTTGTATTATTATTATTACTTTGAACATGAAATTGTACAAGATACCCAAGGTAGTCCCACCTAGTGCTATTTCCTTCATCTCTGCTAAGCAATGTAAGAAGTTCATCCCTCAGATGGGGAAGTTTGTATTCTTCATGATTCTCTCTCAGAATAAGAGAAATATCACAGCCACATCTAGGGTCTTTGCGGCCGACCTCTCCACACAGCAGAAGAAATTAGATAAGGTCATGGAAGAATACTTAGATATCTTCTCCTCACCTACTGGGGTACCTCTACACTGCCAGGTCAAGCACCCCATCGATCTGACCCCTAGCACACCACTGCCCAATGGACTAGTCTATTGTCGCTCTCTGTTAGAGAATGAGGAGATTAAGTGATAGATCCAAGAACTACTCCACAAGGGGCACATCCTTCCCAGAACATCACCTTGCGAGAGCCCAATGATGTTGGTATAAAATAAAGATGGAACCTGGCGACTCTGCATTGATTATCGGGCTTTGAATAAAATCACAGTTAGAAACTAGTACCCAAATCCCTAAATCAACGACCTCCTTGATCAAATCATGGTGGCCAAATACTTCAGTAAGATTGATCTAAAGTCTGGCTACCACCAGGTCTCGATAGAATAGACAGATGTATGGAAAATCGTCTTCTAGTCAAAGGAAGGCCTTTTTGAATGGTTGGTCATGCCCTTTGGTTTGAAAAATGCTCCAGCCACTTTCATGAGGATGATGGACGATATCCTATGACCATTCACCAATAATTTTGTAGTGGTGTATCTGGATGACATTCTCATTTACAACAAGACTTGGTCTGAACATTTACAACATATTTAGCAAGTTCTGCACACCCTGCGGAAGCACAAGTTATATGTCAACTTGGAAAAATGCTCCTTCAGCATGGGCAGGTTCCATTACCTGGGCTACATAATTGATCAAAATGGTGTACAAGTGGATCCATCCAAGATCCAAGTCATTCATGACTATCCAGCCCCAACCACACTCATTGAGCTTCGGATCTTCTTGGGCCTTGCCAATTTCTACCGCAGGTTCGTGTTAGGATTCTCCCATATCACATGGGCCCTTAGCCAAATAACAAGGGGTGTTGGTAAGGTGAAATTTTCATGGGGCCGGTCCCAACAAAAAGTTTTCAATGATTTGAAGCAGCGTTTGTGCTCAACCCAAGTACTTTCACTACCAGACCTGCAACAACCCTTTGAGATCGAGACAGATGCTTCAAACTATGCGGTGGGCGTCATTATCACTTAGCACGGCCACCCGACCATGGCCTATCATAGTGAGACACTATCATATGTTGTCTATAAGTACCCTACTTATAACAAATAAATGTAGTCCATTATGCAAGCTTGCCGCCAGTGGAGACATTACATTCTTGGGAAGGAGACAATCATCCACACTAATCATAATCCAGTACTACAGTTCATGCAGACACAAGGAAAATTGCATAATGATCACCATCAAAAGTGGTCCACATACTTGCAACAATTCCACCTCAACATCAAGTATAAAACATGAAGCACCAATCATGTCGCTGACTTCCTCGGTAGACCGCCAGTCACAACACTCACCATGGTGCTAGAATCTTGTGGCCATGAGACCTCTGGATGGCCCCAACTCTATGAGATAGACCTAGACTTCACCGCCACCTACCAAATGTTGGGTGAAAACGCAGTTGTCAGTAATTTACATCTTCAAGATGGGTTGTTGTATCATCTGGGCCATATCTATGTTCCATCAAGCGAGTAACCGAAGCTGATCTGGGAAGCCCACTACAGTCGGGTGGCAGGACACTTTGGTGTCGAAAAGACATTGGCGATGCTACAGAAACATTTCTACTCGTTGAAACTTCGACAGGAGGTCAACAAGTATACCAGGTCCTACATTGCCTGCGTTATTGCCAAACCGACCACTAAGAAATAGGGCCTATACACCCCTCTTCCTACTCCTAATAGGCCATGGGAATCCATCTCAATGGACTACATGTCGGGCCTCCTGTCCACCAAGAGGGGAAATGACTGTGTTTTTGTGGTTGTTGATCTCTTTTCTAAGATGGTGATTCTGGTTGCCTATAAGAAGAACATCACGACAGAGGCCACTGCCAAGCTCTTTTTTGAACGAGTCTAGGTACATTTTGGAATCCCACAAACCATTGTCTCAGATAAGGATAGTCAATTTCTCAGCACAATTTGGTTGAGCCTTTGGTCACTACTAGACACCAAGTTCACCAAATCCATGGCCTTCCACCCCTAGACAGATGGCCAAACTGAGGTCATCAATTGAATGATTGTGCATATCCTTTGCATGTATAATTCAAAGCACCCTCACACATGGGATGAGAGCCTTCCCTATGTCCAAAATAGCTACAATTGAGCCCTACATAGCTCAAATGGCCACAACCCCTTTCAGGTGGGGTTGGAATTCCAACCATTGGGTCCCATAGATGTTGCACTTCCCCTTGCGATCACCTCGACTGACTCATATCCTACTCCAACTGAAGATGACAAAGCCACCTGGTTCATTGAGCGGTTCCATCACATTCACCAACAGGTTCAGGATATCCTACAGAAGTCCAATGACAAGTACAGGCAGTGCCATGATCAACATCGGGTGCCACATAAGTTTCAGGTGGGCGACAAAGTTTGGTTACACTTGCAGAAAGAACACCTTACAAGACCCCATTGGAATATTCACCCACTCCATTATGGACCATACACCATCACCAAGGACATTGGGGATAATGCTTTGGAGCTCAACATTCCTCCTTTCCTTGGCCTGCACTCAGTGTTCGACGTGGATCTCCTTCGCCCTTATTTCCCACCATTATTGGACACCTCAGATGTAGCAGAGAAGCTGACACAAATAGAGCTCAACCCAGACTACATCCAACAGAAATACAACGATCATATTGTGGACACAGATATCAATGGCACTCGACAACAAAGGATCCAGCTTTATCGAGTCATCAAAGTAGGGCAACTCCTGCACCAAGGCAAGTGGCTCACCCGGGGCCAAATTTAGCAGAAATTTCCTCATCTGATGGGGGAAATCAATGCAATGGAGACAATTTCTTCCTAAGGAGGGATTATTGATCTAGGTGGATATCAGTGGCCACCCACCTCTTCCAACTGGCTCAAAACGATTTTCTGACAATTTTGGCAATTTACTATTTTTGGCAGTTTTAACTTTTGGGTCCATTTTGAGGGCCTAAATGAAGGTTTTTCGGGATCAAGATTATTAATTATAACCAAAGGCATTATTGATCCCCAAAAATGAATCTCCTCTATGATACCTTTCCAACGGGCTATCATATGCCTAAAACGGAGATCGTATGCAAACGTTACAACCCCTGGAAGTTGATGTACTAACTTACCCAAACGGGGCCCACATGACTTTTGGTGCTTCATCTCCTATGGTTAGGTTTTTGGATGGCTAGGGGTTTTGGCATTCCTGTTTATTGTAAAAAGGCCTTCAGAGCCTCATTGTAATAATTTTCTTTTGAATGAGCATAGCCATCACATCTCTTCTCATAGATAAGCTGCCACTATTCCAACAAGCTTGTTTCCACTGCATTTTACAGTTTCAACTTATTTCCTTATTGAATAGAAAACTAGTTTTACTCTATCTCTGTTATTTTTTGTTAATAAACTGTTAATAATATTTAGTCATTTCATTCTGCTCATAAAATCCATATCATTCTTTTTTATTATCCAACAAAATGAAGGGATACAATGTACAACACACCCGTTGTAACTTCCTCTTCTTTCTCTCACAATCTCCTCTCTTAGTATACACTATTCATAATGATACACAACTGCAATACAATTCCCTCATAAAATATGGTTTCATTCTAGGGAAAAAAACCATAACATAACTTCTACCATCAGATTTGTGACTTATAATGAATGATCATGATTTACTATGAAATTACAATATACATTTACAAGGAATTTTTTCCTTTGGGGGCTCACTTTCCCTCAGACTCCCCAACTGGGTGGATGATCCCCCCCAGACCCCACAAAGGGGGAAATCCACCCTGCAACCCCCCCCCAACATGGAGGGGTGTACAATCTTCATGGGATATAAACAAGGCTGAAAACAAATACCTCTGAATCAAGAAGATAATGAGGATCCACAACCAACAATCTCCCACTTGGAGACTAATCACAACAAATCCACTATTGTTGTATCTACTAGACTATGATCCTTCTTGGACTTGGAAAATTTCTCATCTTCATCTTCATTCTTGAAGAACAACTAAAACTGATCAGGAACTAAATTTCTATTACTCCCTTTGTTAACATGTCTACAGGATTTTGGCTAGTATGTATCTTTTCCTCCATCAAATGTTCGTATTCCAAGACAGATCATATTAAATGGTACCTTATTTGTATATTCTTATTATTTTAATGGAAGGATGAGTTATTTTCAATATAAATATCACTTTCATTGTCACAGTACAACCTGTTATTCTCCTGCTTCTTTCCCAATTCCTACATGAACCTGTGTAACCAAATAATTTATTTACTAGCCTATGTAGCAAAAACATACTCTTCTTCTATTGTTGAAAGTGAAACAAACTTTTGTAGTTTTTAAATCCAAATTATTGTTGTTCCACCTATAGTAAAAGCATAACCAGTGGTGCTCCTCCTTCTATATTTATTACCTTCCATATCTAAATCAACATATCCCTATAGAATAGTGTCTGAACCTCCAAAACATAATGCATGAGTAGAAGTACCTCTCAAATACTTGAGAATACATTTTACTTCCTTCCAATTTTCTTTACCTGTATTGTTCATATACTTTCTCACAACTCCCACTGCATGTGCAATATATGGTCTTGTGAAAACCATCACATACATCAAGCTACCAATTGTTGATGAATAAGGGACCCTAGACATGTATTATATATCCTCCTATGCCTTGTGACACATTTCCTTAGTTAACTTGAAATGGCTAACCAAAGGTGTACTAACTGGTTTTTCATTATGCATTCTAAACCTATCCAACACCTTCTCTATGTACTCACCTTGAGACAATGTCAATTTGCAATTTTTCCTGTCTCTTGTTATTCTCATACGAAGGATTTATTTGCAGCACCCAAATCCTTCACTACAAATGAATTAGCTAATTTCTTATTGAGCACATTTATATGCTGCAAATTAGACCCTGCAACAAGCATGTCATACAATAGCAAGATAATATATAATCCATTTTCTATCCTTTTAAAATAAACATAGTGATCAAAATGACATCTACTATAACCTTGTTCTGTCATAAACCTGTCAAACTTCAAATACCATCGCCTTGGATCTTTGTTTATGCCATACAATCTCTTCTTAAACCTGCATGCCAAATTTTCTTTCCCTTTGACCTCATACCCCTGTGACTTCTGCATGTAAATCTCTTCCTCCAAATCCACATGAAGAAAAGTTGTTTTGACATCTAACTGTTCAAGATGTAAATCTTTGACTACAAAAGACTTAAAATAGTCCTAATTGAAGTCATTTTAACAACAGGAGAAAATGTTTCATCAAAATCTATACCTTTCTTTTATGAAAACCCTTTAACAACGAGTCTAGCCTTGTACCTCCTTTTTCCTCCATTTTCTTCCTTCAACTTGTAAATCCACTTATTCTGCAATTCTCTTTTTACTACAGGGAACTGAACCAAATCCCAAGTCTGGTTATTTACCAGGGAGTCCATTTCCTCTTCCATGCCTTACTCCCACTTCTTTTTAGTGTCTACGTACATTGTCTCTTCATAACATTTTGATTCACGAGAATCAATCAACAATAAATAATACAATGAAGGGGAGTATCATTTATGGGGTCTACTTAACCTGGTAGATGTTATAACAACCCTTTCAGGAGTTTGAGGTACTTGTTACTCCTATTGTTGTACATTTTGATTTTTTGGTACCTTTGGAATTTATTTTTCAGTCATCTCATCAAGCACTATGTATAGTGGTTTTTCTTTTTCCTGTTTCTTTCCCTGCAACTGATATTTCTACCTGAGATTCTCATTGAATATGACATATCTACTCCTAATTATTTTGTAATTTTCATAATCCCATAAGCAATAACCAAAATCATTAACATTGTATCTAATAAAGGTAAACTTCTTGGATTTTTCCTCAAGCTTTGTTCTATTTTCTTTATCAATATGGACAAATGCTTCACAACCAAGAGTCTTCAAAAAATAATGTTTACCTTTTTACATGCTCAGGCCTCCTCTGTAATTCCACCATCCAAAGAGCTTGAAGGTATTTTGTTTATTAAGTAACCATCAGTATCTACAACATCTTCCTGAACTATAAGGGAAAACCAACATGCAATCCCATACTCCTTGCATGCTCCATGATTGTCTTGTTCATCCTTTCTGACACGTCATTTTCTTGTGGTGTTCCTAGAACTATATTCTCTCTACGAATCCCATGGTATGAATAGTAATCGTCAAACTTCTTGTTGAAATATTCACCTCCATTTTCTGATATGAGACACTTCAACCTTTTTCCTATCTTATTCTCAACCAAAGATTTTCATTTCTTAACAGTATCAAAAACATCAGATTTTTGTCGAATGTAATAAACCCAATTTTTTCTAGTTGCATCATCAATAAAAGTAACATAATAATGAGATCCACCAATAGATGATACCTGAGCTGGTCCCCATACATTTGTATGCACAAGCTCTAACCTTTCACTCTCTTTTTTTTTCGACTCTGAGAAATCTGACTCTCTTATGTTTTCCATAAACATCATGCTCACAGAAATCCAAATAATTTTTTTTAAGATTTGGCAACAAATTTATTTTGTCAAGTATTTGCATCCCCTTCTCACTCATGTGTCCAAGAATATGATGCCACAGTTTTGTATCCACTCCTGTAGAAGCTAAAGAGATAGAATATTCAGTATTACCAGATACAATGTAACTACCTTTTCTCCTTTTTATATAAGCAGTGATCCTTTGGTTCCTTCCACACCATATCTGTAAACATGGATGTACAACCTTTTGTTTCCAACTGCCCTGCTGAAATTAGATTTTTCCTTAGATATGGAACACGTCTTACCTCTTTCAAAAACCAATGTTTTCCATTCCATTTCTTTATTTTTACCTTCCCCATTCCAACAATTTTGCATGGTGCATCGTCCCCTAAATGAACCTGTCAAAAATCGCCTTGAAAATAATCTAGAAAATGTTTCCTATGGGGTGTGGCATGAAATGAATCCCTTCAATCTACTACCCAAGACTCAAAAATATTATCTACAGAAAGAATCAAAGCATCTTGTAACACATCACATGTTACATTTTCCTCCTGATTTTTCTCTTGTTGTCCATCTCTTTATTTCTTTGGATATCTTCAGTCTTTCTTCAGATGTCGTTTCTTCCCACAATTCCAACACTCTATCTTTCCTAGTCTAGATTTGGATCTTCCCTTGCTATAATTCTCATGGTTCCCTGATCCCTTTCCTTTATCATTTTGTCTTCCCTTATTCTCCATGTTTAACGCATTACCTGTTGTTTCATATGTTATTTTCCATTTCATTTCCTCGCTAAGGATAACACCAACAACATTATCAAATTTTAAAGTGTTTGAACCATATACAGAGTTACTTACATCCATGACCAATCTGTTCCAACTTGCTAGCAATGAGCATAAGATTAGAAGATCACTCACCTCATCATCAATGTCCCCTTTTATAGAACTTAGTTGATTAATAACCATATTAAATTCATTTAAATGATCCACAATAGACCCACTGTTGGTTATTAATCTCTCTAACTATTTCTTGGGCTGACCCAGGTTCATATCTAAATAGATTTCCAACAAAACCCTCTAAAACTATCGACCCTCCTGGTAAACCAGAAGGAAACACAACACACATAATGTATTGGCAGTCTCACCCAAGATAGTTCTATAGGTGACTACAATTCTCAGGTTCTTACAGTCTAGGAAAGAGTGGGGATATGAGATTATATTTGATCTTCTTTAGGCCTTGATTTGATTATTCTCTCTATTATTCATAATATTCATTCATTTGTTAAGATTATGCATGCATTATAATAGATCTAACAGGAATATTCATTCATCCATTCATAATATAACTACTGATAGAAGATAAATTTTCAATCACATCACACATAACATAGGTTTTACCGTTGTTCACCCCCTCCTAGGCTACATCCACAATGATCTGGCTTCTTAGGATTTTTTATTTAGATTTCTGCAATATATGGCATTGTGCGCACTACAATTCCGATCATACAATCATGAGAAAGTTTCCACAACCTATGTGAGGAAACCTATATCACACCAAGATCCTCATCCTATGATCTAACCCTCAATATCTATATACCTTACTCTTCTACAACTCAACAACTTACAAAAAGGTATCACACAATCTTCTTACAATTTAAGAACCACCTGGGAACACCCCTCGAACCCTGACCTAGACCTCCTAGGTTCTTATTTATACTAATTTACAATATTCTTAGTTGTCACAATCTCTTACCAAAACCCTAACCCTAACATGGTTAGGTTTTTCTACTTGTACGCCTTCCATGCTTTCTTCCTTTGCATGTGGCTTTCCTTTGCACGTGCTGCTTTTCCTGCCAGTTGTTCCTCTCCAAAATTGGGTTTTACCCTCCAAAAATAGTTATTTCATCAAAATTGTCATGCGTGCAATAGGCCCCCAACACTAACATGTGGCTCATCCCAAGCCACCTAGGAAGTGTGCACTCCCTGAATAGCCTCTTCTAGGCTATGGAACTTGTCTGCGAGTTCCCTTCCTCTTTCATGGACCTGTGCATATTTTCCTGCGAGTTCCTCCACTATTTGCATTGTTATTTTTCATGGATCTGTTCTTGTTTCATGCTCTTCTTTTTGTCCTCCAACTACACAATCATTTGCGTTGCTTTCTCTTGAAGGGGTTCCACTTGCACTTGTCTTTCCTTCTTCTATATCTACACTTCTTTCAACTCTGACTGTAGTTTCTTCACATCTTGAGTACCTTTCAATCACTCTATGATGCTCATAATTTTTTTCCTCTGTTTGAGGTATTGTATGGTTGTGTTGAGTCTTTATTATTCTTGGTCCCATTGTTGTACCTATTCATCCTCTTACCACATTTTTAAGAGTGGCGTGGCTCTGTCGAAAAATTCTACTATTGTGCTCGCTTGTTTCTCCATTTCTTCCATTTGGAGTGTAGCTTCTTATTTCATATGCTATCAGACCTTAGGTGGAGTCATGGGATTGAGATTATACTTGAGTTCCTTAATCTCCTACCTCTACTGATAGATTTTCTACGCGATGAGGTTGATATCCTCCTTTGCGCTTCTCTATGTTTCTTGCGCATTGTTGGGGATGGGGTTGTACGTTGTTGTCAATCCCTACTCTAGTTTCTATGTGCATTATTTCTCTTCCTCTTTCTCTACATTCAACTGGTCGCATGTTATTTATAGCCTCTATGCAACCCCTCTACCCACCTATAAATTTGTGGCATCCATGTAGGTTCTTGACTGCACTTCTTGCATGACACTGGCATGTAGCCTGTATAAGGCCTTTGTAGGTATTTGTTCCATGACCATCTTGACCTGTTCCACCTCTTCCAGGGGTTTCTGCATCGTCTCTTGATCAAATGTGATCATCTGTCATGTTACCAAAAAGGTTTCCCTACCTTGGAAAACAAACTACATAGTATCTTCACCTTCTTTCTACACTGGTGGCCACTATGTCTTCTCTTGTGGCTTCATAGTGGCCTGTGATTCTACCCGAATCCGTAGTTGTTGGATGTTTTCATGAACCTCTATGAGCTTAGCCATAATTTGTTCCATCTGTGCCTCTTTATTTCTAACCACTTCTTTGATCCTATCTTGGACCTTGTCTGTGGAGATCTCTCCATCATCCCATGTCAGGGCCATCTCTAGGTCTTTTATCTCATAATTTTTCTTCTTATGTGCATCTTTTCCTTGTGTGGACTTCCTTGCTATCTGTGAGGGTTGTGCCTCACTTTTTTTTTCCTGGGTTGTTCCTTATGCAACTTGTGAGGTATCATTCTTCCCATTTTGTGGATGTCTTCCTCTCCTTGTTGTTGTTGGTGTCCTCCTCGGTCATTTTGGTACTGCATTGCTCCCACTTGGTAGGGTTGCGGTTGTGGTTGTCCTAATATTGTCATCCATAATACCTATTTGGGCTGACGATCCAGCTTCGGTCATATCCTTGGGCTTGGAGAACTGCGGTGTGCCTATCCTCATGGTTGGTTTTTATAATGTTGACTGCCACTACACATGCCAATCCTTTATGATCCAGTCCACTTCCTCCATCATGACGCAATACTACATCTTCAACTGCACCTTCTTGGGATCCCTTATAGCTTGGATCCATACATGATGTCGAGATGCCTTGAATTTGGATATCCCCTTTGTCTCCTATGCTACCTCCATAACTATGTGCCACACATTCATTGTGTGTTATTGGATTTCTTCTAGCAGCATGGAAAACACCATTTTATTGTCATGTTGCATCTTTTTGTCCTTTTCTTTCCATAGGGAATCATACCTGGACACATAGCACTTTCCTATCCTGTCCAATAATGTCAAAGACTTGGGCTCCTGCCATCCTACCAAGGATATCAATATTATCAACTAGGAATAATGGAACTTAGTCCCATTATCCTATGCATATCAACAATCTATTAGGAATTGATTCACCAGGTACAATGCCCAACTGAACATAAATCCATTAGCACACTGTGCTACCATTGTAGGGATGCATGATGGTGCTTCCTCTGTACGAAACTTCATCAATATTTTACACTCCATCAGTTTGTTGGTGAACCTTTTTGCATTGTCATTAATATATTTGATGACAATGCCTCTATTTCCTCAAGTGGAGACAAACTACGCTTTAACCTGTTCTGCCATTTCTTTCTCACGTGGCTTATTTTCTAAGTATTCTTCATTTTGCTTGTTGATTGTGGGAAATCCTATGATCTTGGAAATCAATTCCATGTCAATTTGAACTAGTCTATCGATCCACAAGATACCTCTATGGATGTGGGCGACTATTTGTCTGACACATAGGCTGACATTCTTTCCACACCCAAAATGTGGTATGTCTAAGAGATTCATAATCCCCGAGTTGTAAAGCCCTGTGATCCACTGCACAGGCTCAAGAACGGGTCGACCTAGGGGTCCAATTTCCCATGTTTTTATCAAGTAGTGTTCCTCAGCCAACATTGGAAACTTGGTCATGTCGTGCATGTCATGATCAACGTACCTCATCTTGGGTACCTTTCCTAGAATGTCATCAATAGTGATGACTTCATATGAGAGAAACAAGAGGGTAATCTCCAAGGAGTATGGTGTTTTTATTTTCTTTCTCATAGAAAATGTGCATGCCTCTGTTTCTTATATTCCCTCTTCTTCCCCTACAGAATTTGACCGGTTATTGATGTCCTCCATCAACACCTCTTCATTCTCCTAGGACTATCATGGTCCCACTATTTCATCGGGATTTTAGGGCATCTTGGGGTTGTGGTTTGAAATTTTGTTCTGGGCAACATAGCTCTACCTTATTTCTCCTTGCTATGTTGTAGGGAGCCCTTCCTCGACCTGCGTCAGGCTAATATATTCTGGGTCCGAGGTGGTAACATCCTCCAAATCAACCACATGCTCTAGTTGTTGCATTCTCTCCTTGTGCCTTTGGCCCTGTCGGGTAATTCAGCCGAACTGTCCTAGCGAACCAAACTTGGTGGAGTCATCCTTTCCAACTTTCACAACCTGGATTTCTCTTTCGTAAAATGATAACTAGGGAACGTAATATTTTTCTCAGTTTGACCTCCAAATTCACTAAGTGTTGAATAACTATGTTCTTTCCACCTTTTATAGACCTTTTATAGACTCCAATTTTTACTGCGCATTGTATTCTGATGTTCATCGCGGTAACGACTACGCATGAATTTTTCCAGTGTTTTTTTGTTTTCTTTCTTTTCTATTTTTCTATTTCTTTTTCCTTTTTTCTCCTCTTTTTATGTATTTTTGTCATTTTTCTGGTCTAGCTTCTACTATACTACAATATTTACATGTTCTTCTTACTACACTATAAATTTTAACTGTTGGTGGGTCCACTGTCCCTGTACAATTTAAGTTGACTCTCGTTGATCATACCCTTCATTTTTGTTTCTTCTAGATCCTTTAATTGAACAAATACCCCTTCTGTGACAGTCTTTACTTCATAGGGCCCTAACCAATGCAATCTAAACTTACTAGGGTATTAAAAAAAATTACTGTCATAGAACAAGACTAGGTCACCTTCCTTGAAAATCTTCCTCTTGATATTTCTATCATGTCAGGATTTGTCTCTTGATTTTTGTAATTCTTAGTGAAATCTTGTGAGAATCCTATCCTCTTCCATATCCATTACTTGGTTTAACCTTTTCTTTACTAAGCCTCTTTCTGTCATGTTGGTGATTGCTGCTACGCGAAGACTGGGTACCACAAATTCTAATGGTACTACTGCTTCCTTCCCATATACCAACCTGAATGGTGTCTTTACTGATAGTTTCTTACATCTAGTCCTGTATGCCCATAATACTGCTAGTATTTTTAAGTCCCAATCATCCCTGTTGACATTGGAGATATTTTTCAGAGAATTCTCCAAGATCTTATTTAAGGATTCTACTGTTCCATTTTCCTAAGGATGGTATGGTGTACTCTTCTGGTGATAGACTTCAAACTCCTTAGTCATAGCTATGATAGTATTGTTGATAAAGTGAGTTCCTTGATCACTCATCAAAATTATTGGACAACCAAAGCTAGTGATCACTTTCTCAAACAAGAAGTGTGTTGTTGTCTCTGAGCTATATTCTTTGATTGGTGCTTCTTTTTCCCATATTGTTAAATATTTTGTTGTAGTGATGATATATCTCACTCCTGAACTTCTCATTGGTGGATTGATTGGTCCAACAAAATCTATTTCCCATTTTTCAAATACCTACAAAGTTATTTTTGGTGTTAGGGGCATCTCATCCCTTGTGTTGGGTTTTCCCACTCTCTGATAGACATTGCATTTATGGAAATATTCCTTAGCATCTCTATGGAATGTTGGCCACCATAATCCTACACGCAATACCTTCTGCGCAGTAGCTTTTCCTTCACAATTTCATCTGTCTATTCCTTCATGAGATTCTTCTAAAATTCTAGGTCTTTCATGATCTAATACACACCTTCTCAAAGTATTGTCTGCGCCCATATTATATAAATCAGTTGATAATCTGAAACTTTGAATACCATGTTTTTATTTTGTGCAGTGCTAAATTCTTGTCGCACAATCCTTGTACTTAAGTATTCAATAATATCAACAAAATATTCATCAGTTATTTGAACTGAAAACAATTGCACATCAAGGAAGTTATCTTCCAAGATCATAGGTTCCTGTCCATTAGTGACTCTTGACAGATGATCCTATCTTTCATTTAGCTTCCCTGGTTTCACTATCACTTTAAAATCAAATTCTTGAAATAACAACAACCATATATAGATCCTTCCCCCCAACACTGGCTCGTTGACTAAATATTTTAGGGAAGAATGATTTGTGAACATATTAAAGTGTTTTCCCAGCAAATAGTGGATGAACTTTTGAAGTGCATATACCATGGATAAGCCTTCTCTTTCTGTGGTGTTGTAATTCTTATCTGATTCTGACATTTTTCTTCTTGCAAAGGCTATAGGATGGTCTAATTCTCCTACTCTTAGATGCGCTATAATTTCTCCAGGTGTTATGGTTGATGCATCCACATGCAAATGAAATGTCTTTTCCCAGTCTAAGAATACTAGGATAGGTGCTATGAGCATATTTTCTTTTAAGGTGTCCATCCCTTGTTGACAATATTCATTCCACTAGAACCTAATATCCTTCTTTAACATTTTTTCCATTGGTGCAGTAATTTGCACATACCCCTTTATGAATTTCCTGTAATATCCCGTATGTCCCAGTTTTTCTCTCAATTGTCACACTGATTTTGGTGGTGGTAAATTGACAATGACCGCAATGTTAGAAGGATCCACCAGTAACCCTTGTTTCCAGACTATATGTCCCAGCAATATCCCAAAAGGTGTTTCAAAAATGCACTTCTTGGTATTCAATGATATCTGACATTGCTTGAATCTTTCCATTATTAGCCTTAATTCTTCCATGTGATATTTTAGCAGACTATAGACAGTCTAGTCATCCGAATATACTTCTAAAAACTGATGTATGAATTCCTTAAAAGAAACTATGACTACTCTTGAAAACATGGTTGGTGCATTCTTTATCCCAAATGGCATGACTATATACTGCTAGGATCCCCATTATATGGAAAAATTAGTCTTACACCTATCTTCTGGAGATATCTTGATCTCATGGTAACCTGGGAATCCATTTGTAAATGAATATGCTTCTTGGCCTCCCACATTCTCTAAGACTTCATCTATGAAAGGGGTAGGACAAGCGTCGTGTAAGAAAGAATCATTCAATTTTCTCAAATCCACACAGATCCTTATCCTCCCTTGTTTCTTTTCTTGCACTACCAGAAGACTTATCCATTCAGGTTCCTCTACTGGTTCTATGATACTAGCTTCCAACATTCTCTCAATTTATGCCTTCACTTTCTACTTATATACTGGATTCATTCTATAAGGTCTCTTCCTAACAGGTCTTTCCTCAAATTTGAGAGGTATTTTCATATTTCCCATCTCTCTTGCTATTCCTTTCATCTCTATAAAGGTTGTTGGGAATAGGTGATCCAGATTATTTTCGGCACGAAATGAGAGCGGAGCTATAATAAAGAAATGCGCAGAGATATCATGTATATCCAGTAATATAACAGAAATATATCAGAGATGCAACCATAAACACAGAGATACAATAATACATGATTTATATTAATGAAAGAAATGTACAAAGACTGTAAAAATATAGAGTGAAAGACTCGCTAGAATGGTGGAAACTTATCTCTGAGAAGAGATGTGACGGCTACTCGCATTTGCAAGAAGATGGTTACAATGAGGCTCTGGAGGCCTTTTTACAATAATCGGGAATTCCAAAAGTCCTAGACATCCAAAAACCTAACCCTAGGAGATGAAGCGCCAAAAGTCATGTGGGCCCCGTTTGGGTAAGTTGGTGCATCAACTTCTCGGGGTCGTAACTTTTGCACACGATCTCCGTTTTAGGCGTGTGATAGCTCATTGGAAAGGTATCGTCGAGTAGATTCATTTTGGGGCCTAAATCATGCCTTCTGCTATCATTGATAAACTCTATCTCGAAAAAAATTCATTTAGGCCCTCAAAATGGCCCCGAAAGTGAAAACCTGCTAAAAATAGTAAATTGCCAAAATGGCCAGAAAACTATTTTGAGCCATTTGGAAAAGGTGGGTGGCCCCCGATATCCACCTGGATCAATCCTCCCTCCTTAG
>ML825336.1:0-29764 GCA_009831015.1 Picea engelmannii | reverse complement strand
GTCCTCATCATGAATTTCATGGGATGCATTTTCACTTTCAGGTGTCTTCTCTGTTACAAAATTTTTCAATACTTCCATGATCTCCCCTTTTAAACCATCCATCTTAGTATCCAACATAGCTTCCATTGAATCCATCTTCTTTTCTAGTTCATTTATGTTCCTGCGCATTTCTTCACCTTCATCAAGAGTCCAAGTAGGATTTTCTAGAGGCTTATTTGGTGTAGAAGTTCCCTTTTTTGGTGGCATGTTGGCCAAGTATCACTTTTGAACCTTGATTTTGAGGTGGTTCTACTAGACAATATTTCTTCTGTTGTATCTCCCAAGTTTTGGCCCTTCTGGGTATGAAATTTTCTTTTATGTAGTTCTCCGATATTTCTTCTCTGCAATGCCACAGTTCTGATCAAAATTGGATGTGCCAAGTGGAATTTATGGTAACTTCCCCACAACTTGCCAATTTTTTGCCTTTCTAGGAAATCTCACTTGTATAGCGTGCCCCACACAAAATAATTGATATAAAATTCTGAAACTCGCACTAGAAATACCAAAGACTGTCCCACCAGGCCCACTCAATTTTGATACTCTAGGAATAAGTTATGATTGTTTTACCTGGAACACCTTCTTGAGACTAGTCAATAGGACTAGTCAGATACCCTATCTTACACAGGGTGTATATACAAATTTAAGATGACCCAGAAGCTGAAAATTTTACCACAGATACCTTACCAATTTTTGTAAATACCCTCCAGAGTTCATTGTCTGAAATGTTACAGAAAAGTTTTTATAGTGAAAATTCCGCAATGACTCAGTTCAGGAGGATTCCATAACCCTATCTTGTACAGGCTATATCTATGAAAGTATAAGGCCTCAGGAGCGAAATTTTGAACCCAACGTACATTGATCCATCTACTAAATATCCTCCAAGCCGTTCCTTCTGAAACATTGTAGAAAAAGAGTTATAGAAAAAATTCCAAGGTGTCTCAGATTTAGCAGCGAAACCCCAAGACCTTGAGCTCTGATACCATATGTTAAGAACCAAATATCAATATATCATAGAAAAACCTTAGAAAAAGTACTCAACGCCTTGGAAAAGAGATAATTTTAGATAATAAGCCTTTTCGAGGGGGCAACCTCCTTTTACCCCACTTAAATGTTCAAGTACAAGATGATTAAAAATGAAAATGTCTCCTTGGTATATATAGGAGACTAGGAGGTATAATTACAACTAATGGCCTAAAGCCGACATAAATAAAATAACATTACTAATATAATATGCCCCAATTAAGGGGTAATGAGCCAATATTAGGGCTTGACATCCTGCTCTTGGACCTTTTGTCCTCCTTTCATATGTTGTGCATAGGATTTCCTTAATCTTCTCCATGGCTCGAAGATCCGCTACCTCTTCCTCATCACTTTCCAATCCCTCTCTATTAGATATGTCTATCTTCTTATTATTCATCTTATATTGGCAGGGTACTCCACTGCGTGTCTTTCCAACTTTTGTCATTATAATCTTTATCTATTCTTCCTCCAGCATGATTGGGTCGATGGCCTCCTTCTTCTTTCCCTTATCCATCTCTTCCTCCATTTCTCCACCTCTTGTCAGTGCTTCTCCCCTTCCCCTATGCATGCAAAATAAGTTTAGTTATTTGATTCCATCATCATCACACCTTTTTTATACAGTAACATCTTGATTGAAGTATACAGTGATCTGATATACTTACCTCTAGGTCCTTTTAGAAAATCTTTATCTGCTACACTATAATACGTCAAGGTATCTAATGCAAACTCTTTCATAAACCCTACAACAATATTGTCTAACCAAAAATCTACTGCGCATGTGAATTCGTTGTTAACTTGTTGTAACTGCAAGAACTCCACATGATTCCACTCGAGTTGTCTGATTCGATTTGTAGGGTGGTTTTATTTTAACCTAAATAGCCACTCTTGCAACACATGTGGGAAATCATAGAAAAATACCTCATGCAAGTCGCTAAACACATACTTGTCTAGATATTTGCACAATGTTAACTTATGGTTTATTTTATCTTTCTACGCAAACTCAAGATCTTTTTGTTTAACCATATTTCAATCTCCACCTTCTTTGGATTCCACGGTCTGAACATTCCCTTTTTATACCTTCATTCTCTGCATGCCTCTTCAATGGATCCCATTCACTAAATACCATGCAGTTCAAACCCACAATAGAACCATTTGTTGGTTATTAATCTCTCTAACCACTTCTTGGGATGACCTAGGTTAAAATCTGAACAGGTTTCCAACAAAACCCTCTAAAACTATCGGCCCTCCTTGTAAACCAGAAGGAAACACAACACACATAATGTACTGCGGAGTCTCACCCGAGATAGTTCTATGGGTGAATGCAATTCTCAGGTGCTTTCATTCTAGGAAAGAGTGGCGATCTGGGATTATATTTGATCTTCTTCAAGCCTTGATTTGATTATTCTCTCTATTATTCCTAAGATCAATTCATTTGTTAAGCTTATGCATGCATTCTAATAGATCTAACACGAATATACATTCATCCATTCATAATATAACTACTGATACAAGATAAATATGCAATCAAATCACACATAACATAGGTTTTACCATGGTTCAACCCCTCCTAGGCTACGTCCAGAAAGATCTGGCTTCTTAGGCCTTTTTATTTAGATTTTTGCAATATATGGAGTTGCACACACTACAATTATGATCATACAATCATGAGAAATGTTCCACAACCTCTATGAGGTAGACTAGATCACACTAGGATCCTCATCCTATGATATAACCATCAATATTTACCTACCTTACTCTTATACATCTCAACATCTTACAAAAAGGTATCACAACAGTTTCTTACAATTTCAGAACTACCTTGGAACACCCCTCGAACCCTGACCTAGACCTCGTAGGTTCTTATTTATACTAATTTACAAGCTTCTTAGTTGTTACAATCTCTTACCAAAACCCTAAACCTAACATGGTTAGGTTTTTCTACTTGCATGCCTTGCATGCTTTCTTCCTTTGCATGCAGCTTTCCCTTGCACGTGCTTCTTTTCCTTCCATTTGTTCTTCTCCAAAATTGGGTTTTACCCTCCAAAAATAGGTATTTCCTCAAAATAGGTCTACGCCCAACACCCACCTTCTAACATATTCATATTAAATAATCTCTTCATTAGAAATACCTTATTGGACATCAAGGGTTTTTCATACAGTTTAGCCAATGTGTCCATCATCTCTTTCGTTATCTTTTCTTTTGAAATATTGAAATCCATCGACACTACCAAGATCAACTGTATCATGCCTAGTGATTTTCTATCAAGAACCTCCCATTATTCATCCTTCATGGCCGTTGAATTCTTTACTATTACACCTAATGGTAGGAATATATCCTTATGACATAAATAATATTCCATCTGCATCTTCCATAGCTGGTAGTTTTGGTTGTTAAATTTCTCGACCCTAAACTTTCCATATTCCTCCATTTCTCCCACTCAAACTAGGAACCCTCTTATCCTATGATTTACCTTTCACTCAGATACCAGTTGTTAGAAAAATAGGATCATAGAACAATAAAATAAAACAAATTCATAAATAAAACATAGAAGATACACAATACAATAGAGGCACAGATATATGTGGTTCACCCAGTGTGGGCTACGTCCACTAGAGAAATTTCCAAGTCCTTCCTTTTTATTATCTATAAAAATGAAGGGATACAACCTACATCACACCCATTGTAACTTCCTCTTCTTTCTCTCATAGTCTCCTCTCTCAGAATACAATATTCTCAATGATACACAACCACAATACAATTCTCTCATAAAAGAGGGTTTCCTTCTAGGGAAAAAAACCATAACATAACTTCTACCGTCAGATCTATGACCTTATAATGAATGGTCCATATTTACTATGAAATTACAACATACATTTACAAGGAAATTTTTCCTTCAAGGGATTTTCCCCCGAACCCTGCAGGGTAGGGAATCGCCCCCCGTGTGGAGGGGTGTATAGACTTCATAAGGTATAAACATGACTGAAAACAAAGACCTTTGAATCAGGAAGATAATCAGGCTCCACAACCAACACTAGACTGAGTCTGTAGGAATTCTCACCCACCTTATCCAATACCTCAAAAGGGAGATACCACAAAGCCTTGATATTCTTATTCGTATATATCTATTTTCCACCCTAGAGACACATGGAGGATATACTAATGTTGTCATGCTAAGACACACCCTTTTATCTTCGATTTATCATATTTTGATGGACGTCACACCTTGCATGCATAAAAAGGTGAAAATAGTCACATGTAGCACCACTTGTAGGGTTAGACCAGTTTCTAGATGCATCATTAGAATCCCACAATTGCCCCTATCACCTTCTAGATTTGATGAGTTACAAGGAGATCAATGCTTCGTGATATGTTGATCTCTAATGAGTATATTGTGAACTTGTACTATACTCAAAGTTCACTAAGTTCTGTAGATCTAGAATTATTCCTTATCCTCCTCCATCAACCTATAAAATAAAGGCTTTCCAAGGGAGGAGGGGAGGAATAATTAAGAAGTAAACATGTGCTACTCATTTTCAAAGTGATTCAACAAGACTGTAGACTTCAAATATGATTTTTCCTTTCTTGTGTGAGGGCCAAGGAGGAGTTGGAGAAATGATGTAGGGGAGGATTTGATTAGGAATCAAGGTAAAACTTGATTGATTTACTCTTTTGTCCACATTAATATAGATATGTATGGTTTTCCCTTTCCATTGTTGTTGTATCTAGTCATGGATGATATGATAAATGATATATATGATATTCCTTGAGTATATTATATTAGTTATACCATATATTTGGAATTCCTAGTTATTGAAGGTTTGAGATTGGTATTGGTTGTTCTATTATGTGCAAGAAGTAGGTGGCAAGAGCTAGAACAAGATTTCTGGAGCTGCATTAGCCAAGAATATGAAAGGACAACCATCAAGAACTATTTTTTAATCATTCTCTCTCATTATCATAGAATACTTTAGGATTACATATAGTATATTTATAGTAAAACTTTAAGGTTGTCTATCCTACAATCTGTCTTGAATAACAGGAATATTTGAGGGAGTTCTCACATGTTCACGAGGGGGATTTCTCCATAATATAACTGGTGATTCCACTAAGAAAAAATATTTGATAATTCTTCCTTAGATGTGTAATTTCCTTTCTCTTTTCTGTTTCTAAAAGTTGTATGTGTCTTATTTACCTTCCTCGTCAATATTGGGTGGTTAGACCCCTCACATATCTAAAATTTGGGCTAGAATTGGGATTTTTTCCCAAGTTTCCTACATGATTGCACCTGGTATTTGAGATCCAGAGAAAATGGGCACACCTTGCTACACTAATAGGACACAACCATCTCCCTAGTGGTCACACCTTGCAATACTGGCAGGGCATGATCATCTCTTGTAGGTGGGTTTCTTGGGTTTCTAAGTTGTGTTTCTCTCAAATATGTGTTTGGGTTGGGTCAATGAGATTGTTGGTGATATGTAGGAATTGATTTGACCCCTTGAAAGGCCTCTCATTTGTTTTTTTATTTTTCAAGTGAATTTTAGGTGTTGAGTGCATTTTTAATCCTTTTGGTTGCTTGAGTTTGTTTCCTGGTGAATAGTGACCTAGGAAGCACATATAGTAGGTATGTTTAGGTATGGTAGTGTGATATAGATCCTTTTTCATTCAGTTTTTGTTTGTTCTTTGAGATTTGCATGCCATTACTAGAGTTCTTGCTGAAGTTTTTGGTTTTTATTCATGTATAGACATTGGGGTGTGCTTCTTAGAATCACTACCAATATCATTCAACCCTAAAAATTTTGTTTTTGTGGTGTGATTTGCATATGATTTTATTTATTAGACTAAGAAGAATTTTGCATTCCATAAGCATGATAGGATAGATAATTTGAGTGTCTTTTTTAATATTGCATTGGTGAGTTAATCTTGTTGCTAAAGATCATAAGAGAGCTTTTGGTTGTTATTGTATGTTTAATAAGAGTGTGTGAAGTTGCTATTTTTTCTCATAAAAAGATGAAAGTGAGAAATATATCTCCTTTCCTTTAGATAGAATTCATCGAATGACAAAGTGAATTCTTTTGCATACATGTTTGTTTGTTTTTTTCTTTTGGATCAGGAAGTGTCATAAAAAACCACTAAATTTCCATTCCATTTCCCTTGAGTAATCAACATATTAAGAAAAAAATAACTTAATTTTAAATTCATTAGACTCTTTTTTTTCTAGCAAACCAACATTAGACTAGGATTTAGGGCCTTGGTGTAGGGTTGGAGAGTAAATGTTGTAAGGCCATCAAAATTGAAACTAGGAATCACTAGCAAGAGATAAATCCATTAGTAGAAAAGAGTGATTTCAAGGAAATATCCTCTAAATTAGGTATCAATCACGAGGTCACACTAAAGAAAGTGGGGTGATATCCCCTCTCCACTTATTATGGTTTTTTTGGACTACTACATGTATGGGGACTTCAAAAGTGTTAAATCCTCTACAGGGGAAACACTTACTAAATCTTTGGGATTAGTTTCCCTTCCAATATGTGTGGCCCCTACCCATGACTATTCTTATTAGTTGTTGATTGTGAAGTGGTATCCTTAGTGGCCATTCCTAGGGAATATACACAAGGTGATTGTAGGTGGGAAGTACATGTGGTACCTAAGGTAGAAGTTGAAACTTTGTTTTAGTTCCTCTAGAGGGTTCCCATATTCATTAGGGTACTTTCACTAGTAAGGTGTTAGAAAAGCAGGATCGTGGAGTAATAAAATAAAACAAATGAATAAATAAAACACAGAAGATACACAATACAATAGAGACACAAATATTTGTGGTTCACCCAGTGTGGGCAACATCCACCAAAGAAATTTCTAGGTCCTTACTTTATTATTATCCAACAAATGAAGGGATACAACCTATAACGCACCTGTTGTAACTTCCTCCTCTTTCTCTCATAGTATCCTCTCTCAAAATAAAATATCCGCAATGATACATAGGCATAATACATTTTCGTCATCAAGGAGGGTTTCCTTCTAGGGGAAAAAACCATAACACAATTTCTATCGTCATATCTATGACCTTATAATGAACGGTCTAGATTTACTATGAAATTACAATATACATTTAGAAGGAATTTTTTCCTTCGGGGGCCCACTTGCCCCTGGACCCCGTAGATGGGATAACCTCCCTCTGCACTCCCCTGTGTGGAGGAGTGTACATTATTTCGGCGTGTAAAGTCTTCATGGAGTATAAACATGGTTGAAAACTAATACCTCTGAATTAGGAAGATAAGAAGGCTCTACAACCAACATAACAAATGTTACATATGGGTTACCATAATTGTCTCTAACACCTTCTCTACCCAATCTTTGTGGACTTGACATCCACCAAGGGTTGGTTTTCGAAATGTCCCTTTCTCCACTAGTTTTCTTGTTAATATATTAGATTTTCTAGTGGTATCTTTGGTTCTATGTCAAGTAGGTCATAGGTTGATTGGTGTTCATTGTTATAACACATATATTCACCATGGATGACCAAACATTGTGTTAGTCATGTAGACAATGCATACTTTCTCCCAAGGAGGAAGAACCACTACTTTTTAGGTGAAGGTTGTTTTCCACTACATATGACATAGATCCTATAGAGTTAGAGATAAATTTGTCAGGTTTTGAGGTGAGTGAGAGTGTAGAGATTGAGATGGTTGAAAACATTGCTCCACAAAACTTCAACCCTCTTTTGACTAGTCCTTTCAATATTTCACTCCTTGCAGTAAGAGGACATTTTTGTGTCTTTTTCATTATTTAGTGATCCTCACATGATGTCATGCATGGGGTTTTCATTGAGTATGGAATATCCCTCAATATGGTAACCAATATTCATAGGATTCACCTTGGTGATGTCATCCTTGCCATATATTAGTGCCATAGTTCCTACTCCATCCATGCCTAGTACATCATATTTCTCCATCTAGGGAATTTAATTGGTATCTTCATTTATTTCCATGAGTGTACCTAGTGTAAGAACACCCATCAAATCAGTCTCGATGCCCACACATAGATTTATTTTTTGTGGGGGGGATATTTGGTTCTAAAATTAGAGGTGGATTTCCATCTTCTTTTATTATCCCTATAGGAATCCCAATGATTCCAAACACTATATTCCCTTTTGGTTGGAATGTACATAGTGGGTTTGGGACTACTCCTAGTCACACTAGGGGAATCAATGTTTCTATGAGATTTAACGTCTATTGGGATAGCCATCCTCTTGGTAGCACACATAATATTGGAATTATAAATTATTTTGAGTATACCCATGTCCTTGTGTTTATGGTTGTATCATTGGATATATACTTCTACAGAAGTATAGGTGTCTAGATGCGCGGAAGTTGTCCAAATCCTTATACCTTATTAATTTAGTTTAATTAAAGGAATTATTAAAGCAAAGTGATTTTATTAATTAGATAATTTTAATTTAATGAAATGATAAACTTATTAGAATTGGTGAATTAAATCTTAGAAATTTATCTCAAGTGAGGTGAGATTTAATATCAACCCTTAATCATTTTGGAGATTAGGGTTAGGTCATAAATCAACATTATAAAAGCAAGGCTAGGGTGAAGGAGGAAGACGCTTCATATGATCATATCATAGAGAGAGATAAAAGAAGGAATTTTTCTCAAGGAGATATCAGATAGGTGAAGAAGGATTTTCAACTAGAGATCAACTCACGTTAGAGGAGAAGAGAGAACAAGAAAAGTCATAGGACGATCTAGAAGATCAAAGCCATAAAAAATGAATGAAGTTGTACACATTGGGCATATTAGTCGAAGTGTGTATGTACATGGGATAAAGTGAAAGAAATCATGGACATGCATGGGATACAATGATAAAAGGTGCGTACATATCTGGGAAAGTGAATGTACGGGGTCGTACAGGAACAAAGGATTTACTATGGTTTGCAGGTGTTATCTATAGTTTTCCATATTTCTCTATGGTCCACTTTTCCAATAAGGGACACCTTGTAAGATTTGATATTATTCTAATGATAAACTGATTTGAAGGAAAGAAATATTTTTGTTTTAGAAATTGGTTTCTTTGCTTCTGCTAATTAATTTTTTTGATTATTCCAGCAAGTGTATTATGTTTTGTGAGATATTAATTTGATTTAGAACAAGGAAATCACTAGTAAAAAAATTATCTAGGGATGGGATTAGAAAATCAACATGGTATGAGAGAATTCACTCTGAGAGGTAGCCATATTTCAGATCTATAAAGGTTTTTAGAAGATATGTCATATATGCAAGAATATTTATGCATATCTACAAACCATAAATCAAAGATTGAAGGACAGATTTTAGGGAAATAGTCGTATAGAAGTAGAATGTGTTTTTGTAGTCATACATAGTTGTAAGTAGATAGTAGTGGAGAAGAGAACGTACATACATGGGAAACTTAATAGAAAAATGTGTACACACATGTTGCACATGTATTACAAGGCACATACAAGTCTATACAAGGGAAGTTTTAGGAGAATGTTATTTCCTCAGTAGATTATCATATCTAAGGGATGAAAACAAAAAGTTTGAGAGTTGAAGATATATTGGATGGATCATCAAACTTCCTATCTTGGAAATAAAGAGTTACTTTTCTTTTGAAGGAACATGACCTTTGGGAGATTACAAAAAAGGTCGTTCCTACACCGATATATCTGAAAGCATTGGCAGATCACTAAAAGAATGAGATTAAATCCCAACGGTCAATCTTGGATGTAGTCAAGGATCATTTTATTCCTCACTTATCTGAGAAGAATATGGCCAAGGAGATGTTTGATTCTCTAGTAGGTTTATTCCATAGTGATAACTTGAACATGAAGATGATATTGAGAAATAAAATTACATCTATTTAGATGTCTAGATATAAAATATTACCAGGTACTTCATGATGATCACTCAAGTACATGATTAGCTTTCATATATTGCGGAGAAAGTGGATGAATCTTGGCCCTTGACCAATTTTTGAGGATCCTTGTTCATGTTTGACCTATTTTGGGACTTCGACAAACTGTCAAAGGCGAAGTGCAAGTCGAAGTGAAGATCGTGGGATCTCAGCCCCTTGTTTAAGGATTTTTGGGTTTTGGGCTTATGTAATGGGCATGGGGATGTCAGCCCATTGGTTTACCCATGCCTAGGGCATTTTTTAATGTATAAATAGAAAGCTAGGCAATGTAAGTAGGCGGTGATAAAGGGAAAGTGAAGGTCAATGTGCAAAGTGTTGAGTGCAAATTGTAAATGCTTTGTGCATGCTATGTTGAGAACTTGCAGAGCTAAGTGCAAGTGACTATGTAAATGCTTTGTGTTGTAATATAGCTTGGGGAAGGAGGATCTAGCGAAGTGCACGTAGATCTCCTATCCTATGTGGAGTAGGATCTTGTGGCTTTGTGCATGTAGAATATTGACAGAAGGAAATAAAAGAGAAGAAGAGTTGGTGGACGTAGCCCCAGGTTGGGGGTGAACCACGTATATCCTATGTTATAGTTGCTTTATACATTATGGTTGTTTCATTGTTCATATGATTAATTCTTAGTTCATTGATGTATGCTTAGATGAATCTAATATGATAAGCTTAGTACTAAATAATACGAATAAATGTTAGATATAACCTATGTGAATGTGCTTAGTGCTTGAATATACTAGATCTGGGTGAATACTACGTTGATCTATTGTTAGGTTTTACCTACGTTGTAAATTAAGGATGAATACTAATGATCTATAACTGCTAAGTGGTCTTTTAAGGTGTTACAATCACATATATGTGTCCCAGCTAAGGTTGCAGACCTCTGAGTCCTGCAACCACCCCTGCCTCTACCTCAGGTGAGACTTCATCTGCTTCGTAGTTGTTGCCAAAAGGGCTGGTAGTTAGGGTTTTGTTGGTGTGCTATTGAAGCATTGAACCCTGGGTCCACCCATATCCCAACAAATGGTTGTGTTGTTGGGACCTGAAACTGTGATTGTTGGGAACTGAAGAAAAGATAAATCTCTCTGCATATATCTGTTTCCCTAGTGCACAATATTCTGTTTGACTTGTGAAGCTATGTGCTAAGAAGAGAAGTCAAATATGAAGAAAAGAGGTAAGATATTGAAGCTTTGTTCTCTGATAAAGGTAAGAACAGTGAAATTTTTTGATTGAAAAGGTAAGACAAGTGGAAATTTTTGTTTTGAAAGTATGAATCTAGGTATGTTTGATAAATTTTGTCCTAGCTTGAAAACTAGGGAACAATTAGAAGAAAGATGATTTGACATGAATAGATCTGATAGAAATAATGAAAGATATGTTATTCCTATGCATAGAAAGAATGTTTGGACTAACAAATGGATGCAGGATCCTAGAAAGAATTTTTTTGCAGGTTAGTTACTATGATCCTAGTGCGCAGTACAGGAAAGGTTGGTGATCGTTCAAGAGAAAAAGAGGATTAATTCTTTTTTACAACTGCAGAAGACCAAGACATATTGCTAAGGAATTCCCTGATATAAGACCTAGTTGTCTTTGTTTTAAAGCTGTGGACCATGAATTTTTGGATTTCCCTAGAATGATTTCTAAGGTTGAAACAATGAATATGAGACAAGAAAACCCTGAGGAAGATCAAGAAACTAAGACTATGGAAGAACCCCAGAAAGAATCAGAGAATGTATTGTTACAAATGAAAGAAACCTTGAATGATCACAGAAATGTCAAATTATCATAGATATTCAAAGAAAAAGAGTACATATAAACACGAATAGGAGACTTCAACATTGACTATGTTTTGGATGAGGAAACACAGGTGAATATCATGACAGAAAGAACCTGGGAAATTTTAGGAAAGCCTACTATGATTCCTTCATTGGGAGGAATATGATTATTTAGAGGAAAGATGATAAACCTATGTGGAAGACTCACACAGATAACTAAGAATGATCATGGAACCTCGACAGAGGAATAATTTGAGGTATTTAAATTTATTGAGAACAATGCCCCATTTGCTATGTTACTAGGAAAAACCTGTATTGAAAAGGATCAGGCCAGAAGAAAAGAAGAGGATGTCTTAGAATAGAAGAAGCAAGAATTAAAAAATTTCATGACTAGGAGGATATCACACTTGATTGAAGAACAAGAGAATAGATTGAAGTTGTTTAGAATTAGAAACTTGGATGTCAAATTTGAAAGAACACAAGAAGACTCACAGAAGAGTGGAGGACCTACCCCAGACAAAGAAGAAGTATTGCCCTTGAACCCTATGAAAGAATCTCAACAACGCGAAGTTACTATTCCAAAAGGATATAAGAATAAGAATGGAAAGAGGAAAACTAAGACGAAGATCATAGGGAAGAAGGCTAGAAAGCTCAGTAAAAAGAGAGCAAATATAGAAAAGTTGCAAAAGGTTCCAAAGGGGACTTCACAGAAGGAAGGATTGAAAAATGGGAACTTCGTCGAGATATCATAACAACACAACATGGCACTTCGCCATGGTGAATAAATATAACCGTTGGAAGCATTATAACCATTAGACCGATGCCTCGAATGGTTAGAACATCAATTATGACTAGAAATCTCATCATTAGACCATTGGGACCATGCCACAATGGACAGAACCACATTGATGAAGGCCTCTCATCCATTGGAGAGATCTGTTACATCATTGTCTACTTATTGTGTCGATTGTTGCACCGAAAACACTTTTGTGAATTGTATCCAAGCCAACTCATTTCTACCGTGCTGTGTTTATTGATATTTCACCAACCAATCTATTACATTGAGCATTCATTCATCGACCTGAGTTATCTGATCGAGAGCATGTAAGTCGGATGAACTTAGCACAGCTGAAAAGTTTTTAGAAGAATTTCTCATCGATCTAATGGCCGAAAAAGTAATGTTCGCAAGGATTCAAGCTTCATCAACTAGAGGAGTCCAAGCCTCTCCATCGACTGCTCGCAGATCTGAACCATCCCGAGCCGCATCTGAGAAAATATCCAAGCATCAAGATGACCTGCGAATGAAAAGTTAATCCCAAATATCCTGCCTGACTAAATCCCACCTTTGGCTAGCATGGTGAGTCATGGCAGTGTCCCCAGAGACTTTAATTACACCCTAGTTACTGCGTACCTCCCGAAGGGGATATGTGCATTTAAAGCACAACAGGATAAGATCCCGACAATAAAATTCGGTGAATTCAACCTAGGGGACCGCAAGAACCACAGTATGCTCTCCCCTCACATATAATTGACTATGACAAAGGGGAAGAACTTGAAAATAATTCCCCAACCATGGACTATGAACCTCACGTAGTCCACCATCTTGAATGTGATGAAGATTCCACATTTTGGAAGGCACCAGGAGGTTAATGTGTGTGTTAAGCTCCTGCTATCATGCTACCATGGCAACTATATATGTCTATACATATACATCAGAGTCGATCCGATGTTGATCCATAGGATCACCGGATTGAGCATGCAAGGACTAGACCCACAAGACTTATACCTAGGGAAGGTTGCAAATTGCGCCCTGGCACAAAGGATTAAGGATACCTATGGTAATGTAGAAGAGGGGACGCGAGTCTAAAAGGTATCTTCCATCCAAAATGGCACAGTGCGCCTGGCTTGCTAGATGATCGTAGGAAATATGGTGAGAAAGAACAAACCTATGCAGGTCACAGGGTTCGTTGTTGACCTCACCGGAAAATGTGTAGAAGGAAACCAAATGAATTGGGAAAAGTACTTAGTCAACCAACTAGAATTAGATTGTCGTGAATCTTAGGATCAGGGCTATGAGTTCTATTTAAACTAGTTTTTGATCATCATAACATTTACTTCTTAGGAGATGCTGGAAGGTGCGACCTTCCCGGACATTGAGGCATTCGAGCTACTCATTGTGAAGTTAACCACACTCTATTACTCGAGAGATATGGGAAAACAATGGTAGTCGAACGTGGTATTCCAGGCATACTATCTCTAGTTAAAGAGGGCTATTGGGGTTATCCCTTGTATGACGCTGAACACTCTGCACCAGTTCAGACCCCACATGAAGTTTTGCACAGATTGAAACTTTTGTTATATCACTGTGTGTGCAGACGAGCATAAAGAAGAGCTTCAATCATACTATAATATCACAGAGGAGGACCTTGAAGAGATAACTAAGGAATGGTCTGCAGAGCTCCTTATCCCTCCTGACCCCACAGAAATGTCTAATCCCAAACTAATTGGTAGCTCAAAGGACACTCACGAAGATCATGATACACCTAGACCTAGCAGAAGGAAAATACCAAAAAGGTACAAAACCTGAGTAGTGCATCAGATGAAATTGCTTCAGAATCACTTGGACGAGGAGATAATGATGAAATAGATAAAGAAGAGACCAATGGAAAAGAAGATCAACAGAAACTAGGCGACTTAACACCACCTTGGGATTTTGTTGATGAGGCTGATCCCTCTAATAAAAGAAAGGTTTCCCCCATGAAACCTACTTCGCAGAAGAAATCCAAAGCCACCAAGACTAAGTTGAAAACTATGCTCATTCTCGATGACTTCGACTTCATCATCGTAGTAGTATCATATGCTTCATAGGATATTATGCAGAACACTGAAGCCAAGCAAGAAGCCATGTATGAAAAAATTGAGACACAACTAAGAGGGGTACAACAGGCCCTTCAATCCAGCTGTGCAGTATGCATTGCGCCCCTTCCATCAAAAGAACTAGAGTTGGGAGATGAGCCTGCCCAACTCTGCAGAATAGCTGATGCAACTGAAGCTCACCTTCATCAAGCGTAAGAAGAGAAAGAACAGGCCACGATGGCCCTGAAGCAAGCACAACAGGAAGTCGTAGAGCAATCCTGAGTTGCACAACAGGAGAAGGATGAACTCCACACCAATTTCAAAGTGGAGAGAGTACAGTTCAAGCAAGAGAAAGAGAACTTGATCGCAGAGTAGCTTGGAGTCAAAGAATAAGTTAGCAAAGCACTTCGCTCTGTGACAGACTTAGAGAAAAAGGTAGAAGAACCAGCGGAGCATCAAGTAGCACAGCTTGTGGAAGCTATCTAGCAATTTCAATAGAGAATCATAGACCTAGAGCTACAAACAGTGCCAAGTACCCTGTAAGACGTGGAATACCAAAGAGAAGTCACTGCCTAGAGCACAGTTGAGAGGATCAAAGCATTCACTCTGGAATGTAAATAGCTTAGTAGTAGAAGTGCACAAACCTATGAGCAACTTACTAAAGACCCTGAACTAAAGGAACTGGAGTCACATCTCTAGGAGGAAAAGAAGAAAGAAATGATAGTATAGGTGTAGTAGAAGCTCCTTCAGTAGTTGAAAGGATGAAGTGATCCCAAGAACAGTGCACTGCTCAACAGCAGGTCCACACCATACAGAGAAAATTCATGGAAGTGACTCAGAGGATACAATAAGTCCAGTACAAAGTGTGCCAACTTTTTGACGAGATTGAAGGAAGAGGAGCAAAGATGGAACAAGTAGTCACTGCAGTCGAAAAACACTTAGAGGGGTGTGTCAATGAATTAGTTATCTAAGAGTTTGTCGAGCAGGAGGCCTTGGTGCAGCAACAGGTCGAAGCATCTCGAGCCAAGCTCGAGGCTTTTGAATCATAGCTACCCCAACTAGAGTGACTTGGGATGAGCCACAGGTGAGTGTTGGGGCCTGTTGGCCCTTGAACAAGTTTTGAGGATCCTTGGTCATGTTTGACCTATTTTGGGACTTCGACAGGATGTCGAAGGCAGAGCGCAAGTCGAAGCGGAGATCACAGGATATCGACCCCTTGTTTAGGGATTTTTGGGTTTTGGGATTATGTAATGGGTATGGGGATGTCATCCCATGGGTTTATCCACTCCCAGGCCATTTTGTAATGTATAAATAAAAAGCTAGGCGATGTAAGTAGGCAGTGCTAAAGGGAAAGTGAAGGCCAATGTGCTAAGTGCTGAGCGCAAATTGTAAATTCTTTGTGCATGCTATGTTGAGAACTTGCAGAGCTAAGTGAAAGTGTCTATAAGAGATTGTGTAAAGGATTTGTGCTATAATGTAGCTCAGGGAAGGAGGATCTAGTGAAGTGCGCGTAGATATCCTGTCCTATGCAAAGTAGGATCTTGTGGCTCTGTGCATGTAGAAGATTGACAAAAGGCAATAAAAGAGAATAAGAGTTGGTGGACATAGCCCTAGGATGGGGGAGAACCACATATATCCCATGTTATGGTTTCTTTGTACATTATGGTTGTTTCATTGTTCATATGATTAATTCTTAGTGCACTTATGTATTCTTAGATGAATATGATATGATAAGATTATTACTGAATAATACAAATAAAAGCTAGATCTAACCTATGTGAATGTGCTTAGTGATTGAATATACTAGATCTGGGTGAATGCTATCTTGATCTGTTGTTAAGGTTTACCTATGCTGTAAATTAAGGATGAATACTAATGATCTATAACTGCTAAGTGCTCTGTTAAGGTGTTACAATCACAGATCTCTGTCCCAGCTAAGGTTCCCGACATCTGAGTCCTGCAACCACCCCTGCCTCTACCTCAGGTGAGACTTCATCTTCTTCGCAAGTGTTGCCAAAAGGGACGATATTTATGGTTTTGTTGGTGCTCTTTTGAATCGTTGAACCATGGGTCTACCCCTGTGCCAACAATGATGTAGAACTTGTAAATGTGGCATTGACTGGTTTCCCAAAGTCTTGGGAAACATTTTTCAAGGGAGTTTGTACTAGGGAAAATATTAAAAATTAGTGGAGTTTTTGGGACGATTGTGATCCAAGTGGATATCGATGGCCGCTCACCTATTCTAACTGGCTCAAAACAGTCTTTTGGAAAGTTACTATTTTTAGCAGTTTTCGGTTCCTAAAATTTCGAGGCCATTTTGAGGGCATACATGAATTTTTTTGTGGGATAGAGCACCTCAATGACAACCAAAGGCTCTCATTGATCCCCCAAAATCAATCTCCCCAATGATACCTTTCCAATGAGCTATTGTGCACCCCAAACGGAGATCATATGCCAAAGTTACTCCCCTAGAAAGTTGAAACACCAAACTACCCAAAATGGGGTCCACAAAATTGTTGGCTTTTCATCTTCTGGGGTTAGGGTTTTGTATTTTTTTTATGTTAAAAAGGAATTTGAAGCCTCATTTTAATAATAATGTTTTTTTGAATGTGAGTATTCATCACATCTCTTCTCGAAGATAAGTTTCCACCATTCTAGAGAGTCTTTCACTCTGTATTTCTATAGTTTTGTACATTTTGCTTATTAATCGAAATTGTGTATTACTGTATCTATGTGTTTATGGTTGCATATATTATATATTTCTATTATATTGGATATATAAGATATATCTATATATTTCTTTATTATATCTCCGTTGTCATTTCATGCCGAAAATAATCTGGATCAGTGGTATCAAAGCATGATGCTCTTGATGATTTTTTTTTCAGTGCATATCCCCGACGAGGTTCGAGTATAGAAAGTTGGGTCTCAAGATTTTCTCTCTTGAGGAAAATCGCTCTCAGACACCAAATAAAACCTCCATGGCAGAAGAAAATAAAAATGATGGAGAATAATATTTTATTAATAAGTTTCTTGAGCAAGCTCTCACACAACAGAGGGACGAAAGAATTTTTCCCACATCCTTCAATGCCTGCCAATAACAACAGGCGCGCCTTCATAAAACAAGAACTTTGGAGGAAACTCACCTTTCAAGGTACAATTTAATTTTTATATTCTCATATTTGAAGGACAGATAGATGCAGATGCCCTAGAAAAATGGTTAAATATGCTAGAAGGTTATTTCTCTGTTCATAATTCCTCCGACAGGGAAATTATCACTTTCACACTCCTTAAGGCTCTCCCCCATGTCAAAAATTGGTGGGAGACTTACTGGGAGAAAAGTTCCACAGATTATGGAATATATGGGGCCAAGCCCACTTGGGATTTGTTTTGTGGATGCAGTCAAGGAACAGTATTACCCTGTTGGAAACTATGATGACCAGTACATGAGATGGACCACACTATGGCAAGAGAGGGGCAAAGCAATGTCGAAATTCACCAATACCTTCCATACCTTGTGCACCAAGATGGGTATCAAAGACTCTGAAAAACATATGGTTATGAAATACCATGGGTCTCTACACAGATATATCCAAACTGAAATGGATTTTCTGGACATCTCATCACTAAGTGTTTTTTATCGATATGCTATTAAAATAGAGAAAAAATTTAAGCACCAAAACAAGTGGGAGTTTGGGTCTACAAATATGCAACAACCAAAGTATGGTAAAGGTGGCCCTAACAACCAACCTTTAGAAAAGCAGTCCAAGCCACAAGAAAATAACGGTAATAGAAAGACAAAGAAGGACACTGGAAAATGGTGTGATTTACAAAACAACCCCTGGCACAACAATGATGAATGTCACTCAAAACAATCATTGGTGGTCAAGATAAAATACAAGGATCGAACCCTGATTCATAATCTAATTCAAAAAATACTGGTAGAATATAGATCATCGATGCAGAACCCATTTCTATTGTCATGACCGCAATAATTCAACTAGAAGAACCAACCAATATTGAAGAGGGGGAGCACCTTTTTCATTCACAGATGTGGATGAAGGGGACCTCGCAGTGTTTTATTATTGATAGTATAATCCAGAGGAACCTCATCTCAACAGAGGTCTTCAAAAAATTGAGATTATTGACAACACCACACCACACCCGCATCCATACAACATCGGGTGGCTTCACCAGGGATGTTATCTATGTGCCATCTAGCAGTGTCGATTGTCATACGACATCCAGCCCTTCAAGGATGAAGTATTATGTGATGTTTCCCCATTGGATGTGTGTGATGTTCTCTTGGGCCAACCATATATATGGAAGTTCCATCCTATCTATGAGTCTTGACCCCATAGTTTCATTATTACTCTAGGGGGTCATATCTACATGATACTAGAGGTAGTTTCGACTAATGTCCCACCTAAAAAGTTCCACAAGGTAGTATCTCATACTACAAAATTCATCTTCTTCACACTATGTTCAAAAGGTGAACGGAAGAACACTGCAACCTCAATCCAAGCACCTTCTATCCAGAAAAATCATATCGAAAATATTGAAGAAAATTGCAAGGATTCCTTATGCACACGGTCATCTCATCAGATTCTTAACAACCTCCCACAAACCAGATAGTGCAACTTCTCCAATAAAGCAAGCAACTCACCAAGGTTCAAATTCAACAAGCACTTTCCCCTCTCCCCTAGGAACTAAATACAATGGAGGCCATTGCTTCCTAATAAGGGAGGATTTATCCAGGTGGATATTTCTAGCTTCTCACCTATTCCAACTGTCTCAAAATAGTCTTTTGGAAATTTACTATGTTTAGCAGTTTTTCGGTTCCTAAACTTTCAGGGCCATTTTTAGGGCTTAAATGACATTTTTTCGATATAGAGCACATCAATGATAGAAGAAGGCTCTCATTCAGCCCCCAAAATGAATCTCCTCAATGATACCTTTCCAATGAGCTATTGTGCACCCAAAACAGAGATCATATTCCAAAGTTATGCCCCCGGGAAGTTGATACACCAAACTACCCAAAATGGGGACCACAAAATTGTTGGATTTTCATCTTCTGGGGTTAGGGTTTTGGATTTTATTTATGTTAAAAAGGAATTTGGAGCCACATTATAATAATCATATTCTTGTGAATGCGATTATCGGTCACTTATCTTCTTGGAGATAATTTCCATCATTCTAGAGAGTCTTTCACTCTGTATTTCTACAGTTTTGTACATTTTGCTTATTAATAGAAATTGTGTATTACTGTATCTTTGTGTTTATGGTTGCATATCTGATATATTTATATTATATTATTGGATATACAAGATATATATATACATTTATTTATTATATATCCTCTCTCATTTCATTCCAAAAATAATCCATATCAGAATGTATCCAGGAAGAGACATGGGAGGATTCTAAAGTTAGCAAGCAAGGAGATAGTGATGAGAACTTGGACCTTGTTTGTAAGAAAATGAATGGAAAAGGAAAGGTTCCTAAAAATAAGGGTAACAATGATAGAGGTACATCACAACTAGGGAAGAAGACGGACTTGAGTAAAATCAAGTTCTTTTCATGCCACAAGATTGGTCATTATTCATCTTGGTGTCTAGAGAAGAATAAAGGTACAGGAAATTTGCAGCATGTAGCGACATCTACAAAAACTCGGTTGGATGATTTTGTTGCAAAGTTCAAGATGGATTTCTCACTAGTTTCTTGTCTTTCTACTAGCATAGTTACAAGGAGTGCGTGGTAATTGGATAGTGGTGCATCTTGTCATATGATATAAGAACATGATTTCTTTAGTAGTCTAACATAGAAGGACTCAAGGATCCATGTGTAGCTTGGTGATGATTCCAAGTAGATAGTGAAGGGTGAGAGAAATATTTTGTTCTGACTGAGTCAAGAGGTTCTTTTGATGCCTAGGATGTGCTTTATATACCTAGACTCATAAAACAATTTCTCTCAGTCTTAGTTATGGAGGAAAAGGGTTTTTCAATTATATTCCAAAGAGGGAAAGTACTCATACATCTAGAGGGAAATAACTATGACACAATAGTGGTCATTGGGGTTAGAGAGGGTAATTTATACAGGTTTATGGGAAATCATATTTAGACCTTGGTACATGATAGTGACAACTTGTGTGAGCTAAGGAACAGGAAGTTGTAGATTCTAAGGGATATTGTAACTAGTCTACCATATTTTAGTGTTGAGAAGTAGGGCATGTGTAAAGGGTGTGCACTTGGAAAGAATTCCAAGACTTCTTTTCCAATAAGTGAGAGTAGGTACAAGGGGATATTGGATCTTATGCATTCATATGTAGGTGGTCTGATGTCAGTATCATCATATTATGTGACATTCATTGATGCTTTTTCTAGGAAAACCTGGATCTTCTTTATGAATACCAAGGATGAGGTCTTCAGTCGGTTCCAGGATTTCAAGGCTCAAGTGGAGAACCATATGGAGAGGAGGATCAAGGCCTTAAGATAAAAAAATGGGGGAAAGTATACTTCCAATGACTTCAATGATTTCTGCAAGAAGGTAGGGATCAAGAGGGATATGGAAGTCTCATACAACCCTCAGCAGAATGGGGTTGTAGAGAGAAAGAAATAGTCAATTATTGGTTCTTCCAGCGATATAATACATGATCAATATTTTCTATGTTTCTTTGGAAAGAGGCATGTAACACAATAATATATGTGTAGATCTGGATTCCTTATAGGATATTGGGGGACAAGACTCCTAAGGAGGCATTCATAAGAGTGAAGCCAAAGATAGGACACTTGAGGATCTTTGGTTGTCTAGTATACATCCATGTTCCTATGGATAAGGGGAAGAAGCTAGAGCCTCCAGGACAGAAGGGTATATTTTTGGGGTACATTGAGACCTCAAAGGCTTACATAATATTCATACCATTGTAGTGGAAGACTATAGTGAGTATAAATTTTAAGTTTGAGGACAAATTTTCATATAGGAAGTCTCATGAGTTATCAGCAGTGGAAGAACAGGAGGAAAAGGAGGCTCTGAAGGATGAGAATTGATCAACAACTTCCAATTCAGGAAATTAGAATTAAAGTGGGGAGGAAACATTATCCCCTTCCAGTTATGTTAGGAGACCTAGGTGGTTATTGTATACATTGAGGGGTGTTGGTGGGGCTCCTAGGAGCATAGTCAAGGAGAGGAGGTATCCGAAGAAGTTTTCTAACTATATGGAACTTATGATAAGAATCATTGATTTGAGAATGATAAGAAGAAGTTCAAGATGAAGGATATTGGATTAATGAATTATTTATTGGGGTTTAAGGTATGACATATATTGAGAGAGATCTTCCTTGGAAAAAGGAAGTACACAATGGAGATCTTGAGGACATTCAGGATGGAGGAATGTAGACCGATGGATACACCTACGGTTATAAACTTGAATAAGGTTGTCACTTTAGATTTATAATTGGTGGATCTTGGGGTATATAGATAATTGATAGGTTCTTTGATGTATTTTCTCAACACTAGGCCATATATATGTTTTTTTGTGAACACCTTGAGCTAGTTCATGGTGGAGCTGAGGTAGGTGCATTGGATAACAGTGAATCATGTTATTAGGTACTTGAGAGGTACAATGGAGCATGGGTTGAGCTATCTTAGAGGTGATAGAGTGAGGTTGTAGGGATATTTAGACTCATATTGGTAAAGGAGTGTAGTATATAGGAATATCCCCTTGGGGTACTACTTCAGCTTGGGATCAACAATGATTACATGGTTCAGTAGGAAGTAAAATTCTATAGCACTTAGGTCAACTAAGGTAGAGTATGCGGTAGTGAGTGTGGCTAGTTGTGAAACTATTTGGCTTCACAAATTGCTTAAAGGATTATATTATTAGGAATTGGAGCCCATGGTGATATACTATTGTAATCATAGTAATTGTATCAAACTCTCTAAGAATCTTGTAACGACCCTTGATTATTAATTATAATTAATTTAATAATATAATCCTAAAAGATTAGCTAAACTATATTTATTTATTAAAATAACATTAACTAATTATTTATTATTAATTAGTTATTCTTGATTATGATTAATTTAAGTATTAATTAACTCATTAATTAATAAGGTATATAAATAAAAGGTGGATAATAAAATATATTATTAAATTAAGTTACGTTCCCGAAAATGGAAACCTATTAACTACAAGGGATAAGATATTAAATAAAGGGGGATAAGGGGCATTAACGGGAAGGGATAAGGAGGTAATAAATAAGTTAGGTAGGGAGTAAATGAGGGGAGGAGTCGGTGAAGGAGGGATAAGGAAGGGAAGGAGTTGGATGGTAGGATCATTCTACGGGAATTTGGGATAGATTTTGGGAGCTGGGAGTATTGCAGAGAGAAGTGAAAAATCATGAGTGAGATTGATACAGTGCACCGGAGTTGCTGGGGGTTTTGGGCACAGAGGGCCAGGATATCCATTGATATCCTGGGGCTAAGGAGCTACCTAGTTGGCAGAGAGGATGGTTTTGGGTAGTGTTTTGCAGAAGCGGGAAGGAAGTAAGTTGCGGACAATAGGAGGGTAATAGCATCAGATTCAGGTACTTATTTAAATTTATGCACTGTTTTTCCATTATGATTAATTAATTTTATTATTATGGATATATTTGATTGTGAATGGGCTAAATGAAGGTAACTTTTAAATTTTAGTTCTATGTTTTAAATAAATGGTTGTTTATTTAATTTGGCTATTACATATGGTATCAGAGCTGTAGTTGAAACACTAGAGCCTTAAGGGCCAAAGTCCCTCCGCCTAACCTACAAACCAAACCAAACAGATTATTAATTGATTATATAAACAAATCTAAAAATATATATAAATGAAATAAGAATTGAAAATGTTAAAAAATAAATAAAAATTACCAAAGTAAAACAAGCAACTAGGGTTGTTACAAAGCCAGTGACAAATCCGATTGTCCTGCCCTCAAATGTCTTTTGTTTAAATCAAATTTTTAGACAAAAATACTTGACCAAAAGCCCTCACTACTATATGTATATTTATGTATAAAAATAAGAAAAAGAGCAAGAAGAAATAGAGACAATGTGTAGGAATTGCACATGGAAAGCGGAACATGGAAGGCCAGTGAGTACTGGGCACATAATCACTCAATGTCTACGCTGTTGAAGAAAAAAAACAATAGAACCATGTTGAATTGAACAATATTTTTTCCAAACAGGCAAAAGGATTTCCCATCATCATTTCATAAAATTGAAGGAGATAAAAAAAAAAAAGAGAGAGAGAAACCCAATAGAGATTTAATTGGAAATTGTGATTTAGGTAGGGATAACGAGATCAATTTTAGCTGTGCTGTTATTCTTGGGATAAATCTTCAAAGGCAATAAGGAGGTTTGCACTAGAGAATTTGAGAAGTTGACAGTGTAAACAGAAACACTTTTAAAAGTGCCACTGAATATTTCCACCAGCCCATGAATGACAAATTTGAGGGCAAATGCTAAGAATTTAGTGCCGGTGCACTTTAATAATGCATGCAGGGCATTGTACAATAGGATAGGCTTCACTGATAGCTCCCAATCATTAGAAGGTAGGCAGGTGATTTACATCAATTTCCAACTCAACTAACTAAGTAATTAGATAGGTTTGCCTGCGATTTTCTCCAACAAAACCTAGTGGAAGCAAAAGGTCCATGGGCATGGAAATTAGTTTGTAAATGGAATATATACAAAACGTTTTACACAAGAAACCTATTATCTCAATACAATGCCATTTAACATAAAAAGATAGGAACATTTTAAACTTTTAATAATTAACAAAAAAACTTTTGACCAGATAGATGCCAATGCCAAGAAGCACAGATCTGAAATTCACTAACTATATTTCTTTGCATCACAATAGGAAAATTCAACTCCTAACAGAGAAAATTTCATGAAACCCTAATTACATACCAAGGTTATAACGCATATAAAAAGAATAGCCGGCAAAGGAATTGGAGTTATTTCCTCCCATTAGGCATTTCATTATTTGGCCCTGAACACGATTGAGCCAAAAAAGCGATCCAAAATTTGTAATCCTCAGTCATGAGCTCAGCCACTGTTGGAGATGATAACACAGAGTAAATAACAAGAACTTCTGACAGTGCTTGTTATCCATAACAATTTCCAGCTCATGGTGACCAACCCTATTGGGCTCAGGCCAGTTGTTATCGTCTTCCTTCACTATCTGAAGGAAGCCCAAATTTAATTAGTGTTTTAATGTGCTAGGGTTTTCACTCCAACACCATGGAAAATTTGGAAATAAGCTTAAAAAAAAAACATGGCTCTCTTTCAGAAATGAGTTGTCAGCATTCCCTGAGAACAACCCGAGTAAGAAAAACCTCTTTGCAGATGACGTTGTCGCTCTTGCAGTAGGAATTGTTTGCATAGTGGAAATTTCCATCAGGGCGGAATTTGAACTCAAGAAACTCGTGGTCAAATTTACCTCTGTGACATAATACTTAATGTAAAACTCACCCAGATCATCTACCATTGCCAGAAGTTGATCATGTTAGAAGTTGATCGCTATTGTACCTCAAGGTGCCCTCATCCATCATCATCCCACGTACAGACAACACAGCCCACATGAAGAGCAGAATCCTGACACACTCTTACAAATCTGGATGCTGGAAACCTCGTGAGCCTGGTAAGCAGTCCACCCAAGGAGATTTATCAATACACTTTGAGCTTCCAATGAGAAAAACTGAAGAAATATTCATCGCAACAACGCAAAGCCCAAGAATAAGAACCAAGCACGACACCATTCCACCTATCTCATTTAAGTACGCGCAATTTAAGTACAGGAAATGAAGCCCGACACCATTCCACGAAACCCTACTCGCAATTTAAATACAGAGCATTGCAACTCTTCTACAGCTGAGATTTCAAAATCAAAGCCGAACTTAAAATTCAGAGCATTGCAGACCACGAAAAGAGGCTCAGTGGACGAAAACACGGGTTCCTAAGAGGCGTCAAAATGGATTGTAGTTTAACTTTACTACCTCTGACGTTCTGATATTTTATGAGCATTTCTGCATGTCCCCGCTCCTCGTCACTGGCATCCCTGAAGTACTTTGCAAAGCCTGGCAGAGCCACGTTGTCCCTATCAAAATGGGCAAAAAGAGTATTAAAATGTGGACTAGAGAAACAGGACGAGGGAACTCGAGCAGTCATAGCTGAGCAACTACATTTGAATACTCTGTTGAGCAGAAAGATTCATTCTATGAATGAGAGTAGTAGCAACGATGAGAGCAGCAGTGAAGATGATGATAATGCAGAAATTACTCTACAACGCCAAGAACAGAGCAAAGAGGAGAGGCGGCAGAGTAAGGACGCGAAGGTGAAGGACGTGTTTAGGGTTGGGGGAGACAGGCGTAAGGTTATTTTGGAGGAAGCGGGCACGTGGGCTTCATGCGTGCCCGATTTGACTTCTTTTAATTTTTTTATTTATTTATTTTATTTCAATTTTATATTTATTTTTATTTATTTTTATCTTTTTTTTTATTATTACGTATTAAAATCAACTTTTTAAATTCAATTACTTATAAATCGTAAATTTAATAACCTTTATTAAATTTAAATTTCATGGTTTAAATAGTAATTTTTTTTATTATTATTAATAAAAGAAAAATATATATATAATTTAATAATTTAATAAGATAGTGTAAGTTTTAATTTAAATAATTTAATATTATAAGGCTAAGAAAAATGTATGGAGTGCACGAGGATCGAACCTCGGACCTCCCCACCGGTCAAGTCTTTACAAAATCTGCCCTACCAATGCGCCATGCGTTGTTTCTTTTACAAATAATTTCACATTTAAATACTTTAATTGTCATACCCAAGACCACATGCCAAGCTATCAAGCGCCTTTTTGAGCCATACAGGTCACATGCCAAGCTATCAAGCGCCAAAGACATAAATGGAGCCCACAAAGGTACGTATGTGCTCAACACGGCTTCTTAAGAAGAACACTAACGCTGAAAGGTACATAGCACTGGGGAATGCCGAAACGTGGCTAGCAGTTGTGGATGATTATTCAATTGCCGCAGTTTAATCCTATTTAATCATTAAACGTGGTAATTATATAACCTTACAACATTTTTTTTTTGTGTGATTACTTAAATGTTAAAAGTAAACATGTTAGCGGATGCTGTGATAAATGAAAGGAAGTTATGAATGATAAATGTGACCCATTGATGTTGGAGGACGACTGAGAAAATGCCGAAATCTTCAATACATAGCCAGTAGATAATGGTTTAAGGTTAAAAAAAAAAAAAGAGAAAGGGGGAATTAAAAGATCATTAATTGTGCCCATTGTCAATAGGTGTACATCTCTCAGCATAAATTAATAAACATAAAGTCGGAAGTCACTATAATCAAGTGGTAAGCGAAAAGTTAAAAGGGCTTAGACTAGGAAAAGAAAGAAGGAGATGGCATATGTACTATGAGTGTAAGCATAGGAAGTGGTGAGTGAGGCGCAAGGCTAACGTAGCTACAGGGAAAAGGAACCAATAGTTATTTTTGTAGGGGCGAAGAAATGAAGCTTATATGCTTAAGCTTAACCCTAACCTAGCCAATCCCCTAATGGAGTAATGTCTGTTTACAGACAAGTAAAGAAAACTTACGCCTAACCCTATTTCTAGTTTGAGTAGAACCAATTTAAAACATCCTGGAACTCACCCTGACAACTTTGGTGGATGCAGGTGATCTAAAAATGAAGAAGACTTGAAAAACTTGAAAATTTATTGCAAGTGAAATGTTATGTGTTTAAAGCAAATGGATCAGTTTGCAACACATAAATTAAAGGATTACTTATGCAAATTACACATAGACAACAGCATAATGATTGAACATAAGCACATAAACACAACAATTGATAAAGGAGTTCACCCCTCTTATGGGCTACATCTCCTGGTTCAGCTTCCAATGGATCATTATTATTAATTTCTCGAAAAGTGCTCAAAAACATGTCTTACAATGCTCAAACTGACAAACTGACTGCTCCAATGGCTTCCCAGCGTCCCAAAACCCCTGTCTGGGCTCTTTTGGCACCTAAATCGGTCGAAAAATGAGAAAGATAGGCCTCCTGGAAGTCCCTCCTTCAAGCTTGTTGTCTCTGCATCTACAAAACGCACCCTCCTGAATTGAACCTATCTCACACGCTCATTTAAGCACAAAAACCCAGCACCAGGTGCAACCACGCCAACGATGCAAACCGTAGAACGGTTAAGGGCGCGCCAGCCCCTAACCACCTCGGCACCCAGGCGTATGGCGCATATGACCGCATGCTTGGCAAAAAGTGGTTAATTGGTTACACAACCATGTAACTCCCTCTGTGCTCCCATTCATGGGCATATGCAAATAGCAAAAACCATGGGCCATGTTTCAAACCCCGCGCATATACAATGGATTGGCTATGGTTCAAACCCCCGTGCCATTCATTATAACCGCAAGCCATATAATATACGGTGGTGACATGAAATTTCAAACGACCATGGGTCGGGGCTTAGCCCCGGCCCGACCCCCCACCCAATACACAAAAGTTTAAAAATAATTACATTTAAACCCACTTTCATAACAAGCAATAATCGGTGGCCTATTGGTCGGGCGGTCGTGCGAAGGCGCTAGCTATGTGGGGAGGTCTGGGGGTCAAACCCTGTGACCTCCAATACATTTTATATAAAACCAACTAGCCAATAAACAAGTGACACGTGGTGCTCATGGATTGGGCCACGTGTCCTCACACCATTCGCCAGCTACAGGACACGTGTCACTCCTGGATTCGTCAACAGTCAACCTATCAAGATCTGCCACATCATCATCATACGGTCTGTATGGCCCTGCCACATCAGACCATACAGACTGTACGGACTATACAGACAGGTACAGTTAGCATCAAACTTTTTGCCCGTTTGGCTTGACGAACAGATCGTGATATCTTCTCCATACAGACACCGTTTGACAAAGTAAATATACCGCCAGAATCAGGAAGACAAGATGGACGCAATGGTACTATTTTCGTCACATTCCAAGCACTTGGAAATTTGAGCAAAATTTGATCCCCTAATCACACCTCCCCATTGGGAAGCTTTTGGACCTCCAAAATACTATTCTCAGTCTATACGAAGATGAGGGTATAGTTCCCTCACCCTTCCAACCTCAATCCACTTGGCCTTGCTTGGATTCGTCCCTTTAATACCAACTCGCAAATACTCCACATTTCCTCGCTTCGAAGTTCGCATTCTCCTGTCAAGGATGGTGTCTTCCTGTAGTTTTGTTAGATACTCTGGAGAAAAATCATCTATGGAAGGAATCTGAACATACTCTCCTTGATCATCAATCAATGGAGGCTCATACAACTTCAAATTCTCAACATTAACAACTGCATACATCTACATATAAGGAGGCAAATCTAAACGAAAAGCATTGTTACCAATCTTGTCAACAATCTTGAAGGGACCATATCGAATCAGTTTCAACTTTTTACCTTCTCCTTTAAGCCTCTCCTTGTTGATGTAAATCCAAACTTCATCACCAACTTCGAAACTGTGATCAACACGATGCTTTTCATGTCTCATTTTGTACTTGGCCTAACTCTTTTCCATCTTCTCTTGCACCACCTGATGTATTGACTGAATTTGTTCAATGAACTTCTCTGCCCAATCAATATCATATTTCCCATCAACAACAATATCTTTCCCAAAGATAAAATCTAAAGGTGACTTGGGAAAATAGCCAAAACATGCCTCAAATGGCGACATTTGAGACGAAGAGTGCTTAGCTCGATTGTATGCATGTTGAACGTAGTGTAAATGTTCATCCCAAAGTTTAGGATGCTTGCTGCAATAAGCACGAAGAAGATGTACCACTGTATGATTCACCACCTCTGTCTGACCATCTGTCTGTGGATGAAAAGTTGTGCTCTTTTTAAGCTTGGTTTCCATGAGTGCCCACAAACGCGACCAAAAACTTCCAACAAATCGAGAATCCCGATCAGAAATAATGGACTTGGGCAAACCAAAATGCACCCAAACATTTTGAAAGAACAACTGTGTCATTTGTTCTGCTGTTACCTACTTAGTACAAGGCATCAAAATACACA